>BSBM01001320.1:0-87500 GCA_027924585.1 Larix kaempferi | reverse complement strand
TGACCAAGCTTTGGCTACTCATACCAGAAGAAGAAGGAGTCACTTCAAGAAGAAAGGTCACAAGGAGTCTCAACCTTATCATAGGTTTAAAGGGAAAATAGGAGTGAACTCAGAAAGAGATTTCTCCACAGTTCAATGTTTCAATTGTCTCAAACTAGGACACTTTGCTAGAAATTGTACTTCATAGAAGAAGAAGAAGAATTTTCACAAAAGACATCATCCACACATGGCAGATGATGATAGTGAAGAAGAAGAGGAAAGGCCTCAAAAGAAAAGAACTAAAGTAGAAAAAGAAGATGCAGAAGAATATGTTCTATTCTCTGCACTCTCTGGGTCTATGACACCTGGAGAAGATACATGGCTCATTGATAGTGGTGCTTCAAAGCACATGACAGTACAAAAGAAGACTCTCTCAAGACTTTAAGAGAAGTCCTCTCCACAGAAGGTATCTTTAGGAGATGACTATCAATATCCCATCAAAGGAATTGGTGAAGCAAGCTACAAACTTGATTCTAGAACCCCATTGAAGATGAAGGAAATCTTATATGTACCAGGGTTGAAGAAGAATTTACTTTCTATCTCAGTATTAGATAAGAAAGGATTTAGGGTTGCATTCGTAGATGGTCAAATACTAATGTGGTCCAAAGGAAAATCAATTGAAGATGCAATTGTTATCGGTGAAGAGGAAGGAGGTCTATACCAACTCAAGGGCCATCCAGAAGCTGCCCTTGTTCATGAAGCCACTAGCCCAAGTGAGTTGTGGCATAGAAGGCTTGCTCACATTAACTACAAAGCACTACCCCATGTGAGCAAGGTAGTCATAGGACTACCAGACTTAAAGGTTGATCATGATGGCACTTGCAAAGGATGTACAAAAGGAAAGAATATCAAGAATCCATTTCCAAAGAGTGAAACAAAGACCAAGAGTACATTAGAGTTGATTCATTGAGATGTATGTGGACCAATGCCATCCACATCCTTGAGTGGATATGAATACTAACTTACATTCATTGATGACTACTCAAGAAAGACTTGGATATATTTCCTGAAGGGAAAGGATGAAGTCTTTGGAAAGTTCAAGGAATTCAAAGCCTTGATAGAAAATGATTCAGAAAAGAAGATCAAGATACTCAAGACAGATAATGGTGGAGAATATACTTCAAAAGACTTTGAAGTATTTTGTAAAGAAGCTGGAATCAAGAGGGAGATAACCACTCCCTACAATCCTCAACAAAATGGTGTTGCGGAGAGAAAGAATAGAACCATCATGGAAACTGTAAAGACAATAATACGTGATCAAGACCTACCTATGTATTTATGGGCTGAAGCAGCCAGGACAACAGTCTATGTGCAAAGTAGACTATCTCATAGTGCTCTTGATTTCAAGACCCCAGAAGAAGTGTTCACATGGAAGAAGCCTGAGGTAAGTCACCTCAAGATATTTGGATGCCCAGTATACATTCACATTCCAAAAGAAAAGAGGACCAAGCTAGATCCTTCTGGGAAGAAAGGAATATTTGTTGGATATTGTGAAGCACCCAAAGCATTCAGAATTTACATCCCAGGATTCCATCATATGGAAATAAGTAGGGATGTGACATTTGATGAAGAGGCAGCTCTCAAGAGATCTAGGAAGTGCCATCATGAAGAATTATATGGGGAATATGCACCTTCCAGAATTACAGAAGCTGCACCTACCCCTGAAGAAACAACACCTGAAGATCATGACATGATGGAACCACAAGAACCCCCTGTCATGGAAATATCAACGAAGAGAAAACCAGCATGGGAAAGGGACATTATACTAGGAGCAGAAAAGTATGGAGCTCCTGAAGGTTCCACCAGAGTAATCAAGAAACCAAAGTCATTCTCCAACTACATGGCTTTGACCAAGAACCCACTAGTTATGAAGAGGATTCTCATAAGAAAGAATGGGTAGAGGCAATGACTGAGGAGGACCAGTCAATAATGAATAATGATGTTTGGGATATAGTTCCCAAACCAAAGGACAAGAGTTTGGTATCCTCCAAATGGATATACAAAATAAAGCATGCTGTAGATGGCGGCATTGAAAAAGATAAGGCAAGATTTGTGGCCAGAGGATTCTCTTAGAAAGAGGGAATTGACTATGAAGAAACATTTGCACCAATTGCAAGGTACACTTCCATTAGAACCATCATGGCACTTGCATCTATGATGAAGTGGGAATTACACCACATGGATCTGAAGACATCCTTCCTGAATGGTGTGATTGAGTAGGAAGTGTACATAGAACAACCACAAAGTTTTGCGGTTAAAGATAGAAGAACCCACATATGCAAATTGAAGAAGGCCTTGTATAGGTTGAAGAAAGCTCCCAGAGCTTGGTAAGGAAGAATTGACAGTTTCTTGACAAGCTTGGGCTTTACCAAGATTAAAGTTGATCCTAACCTTTATCTCAAAGTTATGGATGATGAACCTATCATATTATTGCTGTATGTGGATGATCTATTTCTGAGTGGAAATGAGAAACAGATTATGGAGTGCAAGAAGAAGCTCTCTTTAGAATTTGAAATGAATTGTCTCGAATTGATGCACTACTTCCTAGGTCGGGAAGTATGGCAAGGCCCAAAAGGAATCTTTCTCAACCAGGGAAAGTATGCAGTAGAAATTCTGAAGAGATTTGACATTTGGAATGCAAAGCCATGACCACTCCCATGGATTCCAACTTGAAGTTATTAGCTGATGACTCATCAAAGTTAGTGGATATGACTTTGTACAGACATATTATTGGGTCATTGATGTATTTGACAAATACCATACTAGATATATGCTTTGCTGTGAATACCTTGAGTCAGTATCTAGTGCAACCTAGACGAGTTCACCTGATAGCTGCAAAGCATGTGATGAGGTACCTAAAGGGTACGATAGATTTTGGTCTATGTTATCTTGGAGATCATGACTTCAGATTGCATGGATACACAGATGCTAATTGGGTAGGAAGTGTATCAGACAGGAAGAGCACATCGGGAGGATGTTACTGTCTAGGATCTGCCATGATCTCGTGGTTTAGCAGGAAGCAGTCTAGTGTGGCTCTCAGCATCGCTGAAGCGGAATATATAGATGCTTACTCTCCTAGTTGTGAAGCAGTATGGCTTCGGAAACTGTTATCAGGACTATTTGACTTAGACATGGACCCCACTGTGATCATGTGTGACAACCAGAGTTGTATTAAGATGACAGAGAATCCAGTGTTCCATGATAAGTCAAAGCACATAGAGATCTGATATTTCTATACATAGGATATGGAGCAGAAAGGAGCTATCAAGCTTGAGTATGTGAGCACTGACAAACAAGTTGCTAATATATTGACCAAACCTCTATCTCGAGTAAAGTTTGAGTATTTCTGAGACAAGATTGGTGTAGTTCAGAAGGACCCTCCTCGAAAGGGGGAGTGATGTGGTCGTTGATGATGAAATTTCCTACATCGATAGTGAGGTCGATGATGTGGATACCTATACTAGTAATGCCGACAGTGAGGTCGATGAGTGGTCCCTAGTGGACGAGAGGGGATTGTATCAACCCCAGACTTCGGTCCCAGAATTGATTTGTAGACAGATGTCTCCGAGAACGTGCTCCCTAGTGGACGAGAGGAGATTGTATCATCCCCGGACTTCGGTCCCAGAATTGATCTGTAGACAGATTTCTCCGAGAATGTGGTCCCTAGTGGATGATAGGGGATTGTATCATACTCGGAATTTGGTCCCAGAATTGATCCGTAGACATCTGTCTTCGAGAATTGATGATAGGACTACATCGTCCCTGAACATTTAGTTCAAAATGTATGTGTCTAGATTGCATCGTCCATAGACATGAGACTTGTCTTAAATTGATAAGGATTGATCATCCTGGAAGTAGATCTGGATTGCATCATCCATAGACATGAGACTTGTCTTAAATTGATAAGGATTGATCATCCTGGAAGTAGATCTAGATTGCATCATCCATAGACAGAGACTTGTCTAAAATTAATAAGGATCGATCATCTTGGAAGTAGATCTGGATTGCATCATCCATAGACATGAGACTTGTCTAAAATTAATAAGGATTGATCATCCTAGAATTGGATCATGTGTATTGCAGATTGTGCTATTGTAGATCGAGATGATCTAGATGTTGTAGATCGAGATGATCCAGATGCTATAGATCAAGATGATCCAGATGCTGTATATCGAGATGATCCAGATGCTTTATATCGAGATGATCCAGATGTTGTAGATCGAGATGATCCAGATGCTGTAGATCGAGATGATCCAGATGCTATAGATCGAGGTGATCCAGATGCTGTAGATTGAGATGATGATGATGATGCAGCTGATCGAGTGCTGCAGAAGATGAAGATTCAATACTGATGATGTTGATGTTCCAGTATTGATTATGTTCCCGTAACTATTTGAGTTACTGATGATGATGTATTAATAAAGCTTCCAATGATTTATAGATGTATCATGTATAATGTAGTTGATGACTCCTTGCTCCTGTAGATGTTGTTATAATATCCTTCTTGTTAAGGGGGAGTGTTGAAATATTGTAACTTCCAAGAATATTATATTTGTATTCTATTATTTCGGAGATGTTCCATTCCTTTGAGGAGACCCTATTGTATATCCGGAGATGTTTATTCCTCCGAGAGAGTGTGGTAACTAGGGTTATTAGATCTCCCATGTGAGGTCAGCCATGAGTTAGCACTTTAGGGGTTATTAGACTCTCCTGGGAGAGGTCGGCCCCATTAAGGTGAAAAGTCAGTTAGAAAACAAGTATAAGTAGAGGAGGTATGTTCCTCACTTACTTGTGAATGGCGCATAGGAGAGAGAGAGGTCTTCTTAGGAGGAGAAGGAGCTCTTGTTTGGGTACTACATCTTGTATTGGTTGATTATCTATATTGAGGAAAGCTTTTCTGGGTTTTCTACCCCATGAGGGTTTCCCATGGTAAATTTATGTCTATCTTGTGATTGTGTTTCTTTTAGTGATCTTGCTTGTGAAATTAGGCTAAACTTAACAGAAAAAACATTTGGACCAAAGTACCACAATGGTTATTAATAAAATTTAAGAAAACAATTTTTGGCTCAGGAATTGTCTTCAATTTGATGGGTGGCATGATCGTGATCATGTAACATCCCTCCGTCCTTCCAAACATATGTGGTTTATCACCACGTTTCTCTTTGACACTTGCCATCAAAACACGTATAAAAATAACATGTCTTTACATCCTCTTCCATTTAAATCCTCATCGCATAGTCATAAATAAGGATTATTATGCATGCACATCCTCACCTTACAATATCAATTGTGTCAAGGTGCATAGACAACCATAAATTATCAAATGTGTCAAGACGCAAAGAGTAATCCCTTCCAATAAAAATTAAGACCCAGCCTTCAAACTTCATCACCGAGTCCAATTTATGCAAATATTTTCGAAGTGGGTGAAGGTTTGGCATTAAATGGTGTAAATGTTGGGGAATAAATGGTGTAAACATTATACAAGGGCGCGTGCGCTCTAGTGATGTGTACATGCTAAAAACAGTCATGCACGCATTTAAGCACGCATGCACGTGCCTGTTACTAGTAAAAAAAAAACAGAGTGCTTTGTTTCCCGGGAATTCTACCAAAAAACACAGGTTTCATTTCTTCCGTGAGTTTTAAGCTCTTACAGGTTTCTTATTGGCTCACACTCATCGATATTTTGGACACTCATTGATCTATTGGACACAAAATCACCCTTGGAATCTAACAAACATCTTCAGTGGTCTTGGAATCTAGTGGATACATTCAAGCTATGAGTTTCCATTGCAAGTGGAGATCATTTCTATAGAGGTATGGTGAATTGTAAATAAGTCTTTTCATTCACAAGATTTGAGATTCTCTCATGCCTTTTTGTTTTTATCATATGCCCACAACAATATCCATGCATAGATGACAATGAATTTGACAAGAAGATTTCCCAAGTTCACATCTAAAAAAACTCATATGAACACTAGACAAGATGAAGTATGCAATGTAAACCAATAATTATTACCATGAATATATTTTGATTTCACACAAGGATGGTATGGATGAGGTTCTCTCTTGAGCCTCTTCAATTTGAATAAAATCCTAAGAAGCAATCATAAGAGAGGGTCCATATTGATTGGTTCATGAAAGTTTTTCCATGCTCTCATCTTCATGCTATGTTTATTTGATGTAGAAAAACTATCAAAATATTCCCAAGGCATCTCTAGCATAATCTCTTTTTCATTTGAAAAAAAATACAAATAAATGGTTTAGTAAACCTCCATCTTTTACACATTGTACACCATAGCAAAACCTATCGCATAAACTATCAAACTATTGCTCCCCCACACATTCCCATCTATGATGAGGTTCTCTCTTGAGCATATTCAATTTGAATAAAATTCTAAGAAGCAATCATGGGAGAGGGTCCATATTGATTAGTTCATGAAATTTTGTCCATGCTCTCATCTTCATGCTATGTTTATCGTAATGTTTCTTTAATATCGTGCCTTTGAGCTTGACTACTTGCCTCTACCTCATTGAATTCTCATTCCTTGGGGGAATTTGCAACCTCCTCATTGTGTAATTAGTAAACTTATTCTCTTTACCTTATTTGATGTAGAAAAACTATCAAACTATTCCCAAGGCATCTCTAGCCATCTCTGTTGTAGGGTGTTACTACCATAATTTTTATGAATTCATGTCTAGGAAAGACACTAGTTTCTCCACTCTACACTTAAATAACCATCATCTATATTAATTGGAATTGTAAGGGATAATGATTTTTATTCGAACACAAATAAACCAACATAGTTTGTAGTTGTATGTGTTAATTTGTAAAGTGGTAAGTTATGCTGGAATGTGTCAAGTTCATTGTATAATGGCACTAATATCTTATTTGTTGTTTATTTTGCATGGGTAAGCCTGATAGTTTTGTTAAAGAGACTTTTGGAGATGGGAAAATCATGCAACACAACAAAAAAATATAGAAGGAACTTCCCCATTGAAAAGGTCAATGACTTAAGAGAACATGCCAGGTTGGGAATGGAAAGATTGAGACATGGTCATATATTTGCCCCGGATCCTGCCACTGATCCTAACACAGTTGTTGACATCACAACCTCTTCCTCAGAACCACAAGTAAATCGGTTTCGTCCAACAGACCCAACTCCAATTCCAACCTCAACACAATCTCCAACCAACAATCCATCAACGGGTCATGCTGAAGTTCCTCAAGACACAGGAATTTTGGGAGATGCTGCATGTGTAGAGATGGACATACAAGCCTTGCTTAATTTGCAATATCCCCAAGAAGACCAAAACCATGTTGACCACACTTCCATTATTTCCCAATCTATGAATGAAGCACCACAACAAACAAGCTCTGGTATTCATGTCTCATGTCCACCCTCCCTACCTCGACTTTCCAGTGCAAGAAGAAGAACTCCTAGACGTATTCATGTGGACGAAAGTGCTATGTCAGGGCTTGAAGGTAAGTTACCAAAATGCACTATCGAATTGAAATGCAACAAAATTGTCAAAGAATATTTTGAATCCAAAGGTGATGCAGGTAAATCTCAATTATTGCTATGCTTGTTAAAGTAAGGTTGTTTAGCTATTGTTAGGAGAATTTTGGGCATAAAGATGGTTAAAAGTTCAGAGGCTAGCAGTCATATTGTTATAAATTTCCAATCTGCATTTAATGTGATTGGGAATACGTCTCGTACAAAATATCTTTGTGCGAATCATCGTGTCTTAGCGGAATCAGTTGTAAGCAAGTCCACAAGGCAACGTTGCCTACTATCACACACTTGTCACATACTCAAATTGGATAGAAAAACTATTAAAAATACTCTATTATAAGGGAAAATCTTGACACTCCGGGTGGAAACGAATGTTGTTCTTTTGTTGGTAGGTTGCCTCATGTAGATAGGAAGCTAATTGATGCTTTTAAGGAGTTAGTACAAAAGTTTTGGCATGATCATACTAGACCTTCATCAAACCAAAGAGACATGCTAAAGCTGAGAAAAGTTTTTACTGAACGTGAACCCCATGTTAAACACTTCCTTGAAACCACACAGATTGAACTTTATGAGAGATTCAAGAATGAGCACACACAATTGAACCTTGGCCAAAGGTCCTTTGAGAAATGCAAACCATGGTACGTTCGTATATGAATTGATTAGAACACATGTTGTTGTAGATACCACGTAGAATATGAATATTATTATGAAACATATAAACATATATTTTGTGATTTGCATACTAACATTGTGCAGGGCTACAATGGATCCATACTATCATTGAATGCATCAAGAGACTTCATCCACAACATCATGTGTCCAAGGCCCAAAGGACAAAAATATTATGAAAATTCATGTCTATATGGGACATGTTCTAGGTGCAGTGGGTTTTCTCTTTTGAATTGTTGCATTCATGGAAGCAAGGAGCATGAATTTGGCAGTATGGGCATGGAGATGCAAAGTTTCAAGTACATAACCTATCAATTAGACAGTTCTGTTGGTTGTGGAGCCAGATCTTCTAGTCTCATAGATGATATTGTATCAGTCATGTTTGTACCCCAGCTTTATATGATATGTAGGTGGACTGTACACTCACCCCAGCGGGGGGGTGTGGGTATCCCTTGGTATTTTTCCATTGTATTTTCCTTATAAAATAAAGACATTGTAATACGGCTAGGGATGATGATGTATTAGATTTTATGCATTGTAAAGATCTCTAATATCATGAGAGAGACTATGAAACAGAGAAGAGGAAGTGCAGCGGTTGTGCTGCAGGTTGTATCCCTTCACTTGTTGGACGGTAATAATAACAAGGACTGGCAAATTCAGTGTGGACGTAGCCCAAGTTGGGTGAACCACGATATATCTGTGTCTCTCTTGTAATGTGTATGTGTGATTATATTTGCATTTCTGTTTATTGTTATTGCTCTGCGATCCTGTTTTTCTAACAATTGGTATCAGAGCCAAAGGTCTATTTGGGAGTTAAACCCATAGGAAGCTAGGGTTTCTAGTTTGAGTGGGAGCAATGGCAGAAGAAGGAAAGTTTAAGGTCGAGAAGTTTAACGGCCAAACTTTGGGTTATGGAAGATGCAAATGGAGGACTATCTGTACCAGAAGGATCTATTCCTACCGTTGGGAGGAAAAGCAAAGCAGTTGACGGCTATGAAGGATGAAGAATGGGAGGTTCTTGACAAAAAGGCTCTGGGTACAATACGGTTGAGCCTGGCTTCGTCGGTGGCTTTCAATATCCCAAAAGAAACGACAACAGATGGTTTGATGAAAGCATTGGGTAAGCTGTATGAAAAACCCTCGGCCTCCAACAATGTATTTCTAATGAAGCGTTTATTTAATATGAAGATGTCTGAAGGTGGATCTGTTACTGATCATTTAAATGAGTTTAATACGGTTATAAATCATCTAAGTTCTGTAAGTGTGAACTTTGATGATGAGGTTAGGGCTCTTATAATCTTGTGTTCATTGCCAGAAAGTTGGAATAGCTTGGTCATGGCTGTAAGTAACTCTGTCTCTGGTTCAAACACCTTGAAATTTGATGATGTTATTGGTGTTATTCTTAGCGAGAAAATGCAAAGAAAAAGGACAGGTGAGACATCAGGTAATGCGTTGACCATGGAGAGCAGGGGAAGACAAAAGGAGAGAGGAAAGAGCCAAGGTAATCGTGGAAAGTCTAAAACGAGCAGATCCAAGTCCAGACTAGGAAAGATAGAGTGTTGGAACTGTGGAAAGAAAGGACATCTAAAGAAAGACTGCAAATCTCTAAAGAAGAAAGGACATGCACAGAAGGAAACTACCCAGGGAGCAAATGTAGCAAGTGATGTGTTACAAGATGTTTTGATTCTTGCATTAGATAATACTAGTGATTATTGGGTAGTAGATTTAGGAGCTTCATGTCATGCTACACCCCATAGGAAATACTTTCATGAGTATGTTCCTGGCGACTTTGGACATGTTTTATTGGGTGATGATGAGCCATGTAAAATTGTTGGAATGGGTAAGGTATGGATAAAAGTTAAGAATGGAATTGATTGGTTGTTGAAAGAAGTTAGGCATATTCCTGCTATGAAAAGAAATCTAATCTCAACAGGGTAGTTGGGAGATGGTGGCTGTCTATCTACGTTCGGAGAAAAGTGGTGGAAGATCACTAAAGGATCAATGGTGATAGCAAAAGGAGACAGAGTAGGTAAGTTGTATTTATGTCCTCATAATACTGACCATTCTATCTCTTTAGCTTCCACAGGAACAGATACAACATTGTGGCATCATAGGCTTGGCCACATGAGTGAGAAGGGAATGCAGATTCTCCACTCAAGGAAGTTGCTGCCGGATTTGAAGCAGGTAAGTTTGGAATTCTGTGAAAACTGTGTTTATGGAAAACAGAAGAGAGTCAGATTTCTCAGGGTTGGGAAACAGAAGAAGAATGAAAAATTAGAGCTTGTGCATACATATGTATGGGGACCGGCTCAGGTACAATCTCTTGGCGGCTCTCATTATTATGTTACATTTATTGATGATGCAACTAGAAAAAATTGGGTTTATTGCATTAGACAGAAATCTGATGTGTTTGCTACTTTTAAGAAGTGGAAAGATTTGGTTGAGAATGAGACAGGAAAAATATTGAAGTGTCTCAGATATGATAATGGAGGTGAATACTGCGGCAAGGAGTTTGATAGTTATTGTTCATACCATGGGATTCATAGAGAGAAGACAGTCCCAGGAACACCACAGGAAAATGGTGTGTCAGAAAGGATGAACAGAACGATCATGGAGCGTGCAAGGTGTATGAGACTGCATGCAGGGGTTGCCCTTACAGTTTTGGGCGGATGCTGTAAATACTACTATTTATTTAATAAACAGAGGACCTTCAAGTGCTTTGGATGGAGGTATTCCAGAGGAAGCATGGACAGATAAAAAGGTAAACTACTCATTTCTGAGAACGTTTGGTTGTGAAGCATTTGTCCATATTGATAAATAAAATAGAACAAAGCTTGAAGCTAAATCCAAGAAATGTACCTTTATTGGATATGGGGTTGATGAATTTGGTTATCATTTATTGGATTATGAAAATAACAAAATCATCAGGAGTAGAGATGTGATATTCAATGAAAAGGTCATGTATAAAGATCAGTTGCAGGGAAAGAAACAGGAAAAGGAAAACACAGAGTACATAGTGCTTGATGAAATTAAAGAAAATGAAGTTTCGAAGGTGCCAGAAAATCAAGAGCAGCAGCAAGTACCTGAAACTCCTACAACTGTAAGAAGATCTACCAGGTTAATTAGACTCTCTGAACGATACTCTCCTTCAATGTATTATTTATTGATGACTGATTCTGGTGAACCAGAATGTTATGAAGAAGCAATGCAGGTGGAAACTAGAAAGAAGTGGGAGCAAGGCATGAATGAGGAGATGGACACATTGGTAGGAAACCAAACTTGGGATTTGGTTCAGTTGCCTGCTGGTAGAAGAGCATTGCAAAACAGATGGATTTACAGGTTGAAGGAAGAAGAAGGAGGTAAGAAGCAGTACAAAGCCAGACTTGTTGTAAAAGGGTTTGCATAGAAGAAAGGTATATATTTTGATGAAATATTTTCTCCTGTTGTTAAGATGACTTCAATTAGGACTATCTTAAGTCTAGTGGCGGTAGAAGATTTGCATCTTGAACAGTTAGATGTAAAAACAACCTTCCTCCATGGGGATTTGGAGGAAGAAATATATATGCAGCAGCCACAAGTGTATGAGGTCAAAGGTAAGGAGGATCTAGTATGTAGGTTGAAAAAGAGCTTGTATGGCTTGAAGCAAGCTCCAAGGCAGTGGTATCTAAAGTTTGACAGGTTTATGACAGAACAAGGTTATAGTAGATGTCATTCTGACCACTGTGTTTATTTCAAGAAGCTAGACAATGGAAGATATATTATCTTGTTATTGTATGTGGATGATATGCTTGTTGCAGGGTCTGACATGCAGGATATAAATGTACTCAAAAGGAATCTAGCTAATTCATTTGCGATGAAGGATTTGGGTGTTGCAAAGCAAATCCTTGGTATGAGAATAACGAGAGACAGGAAAAATCGCAAATTGACATTGTCTCAAAGTGAGTACATACAAAAGGTGTTGGAGAGGTTCAGAATGCAGAATGCAAAACCTGTAAGTACACCTTTGGCTAGCCATTTTAGTCTAAGTAAGGAAATGTGTCCCAAGACACAAGAAGAGATAGATTACATGTCCAATATTCCCTATCAATCAGCAGTTGGCAGCTTGATGTATGCCATGGTGTGCACAAGACCAGATATTGCACATGCAGTGGGAGTTGTGAGCAGATATATGAACAATCTAGGTAAAGAACATTGGAAGGAAGTACAGTGGATTCTCAGGTATTTGAGAGGTACTACCACTGAGGCATTATGTTTTGGAGGTTCAAACACTGTTCTACAGGGATATGTTGATGCAGATATGGCAGGTGACAAGGATAGAAGGAGGAGCACCTTAGGGTATGTGTTGACTGTAGGTGGAACAGTAGTAAGTTGGATTTCGAAACTACAGGAGGTTGTTGCACTTTCAACAACAGAAGCAGAGTATGTTGCCATTACAAAGGCTAGTAAAGAGATGATTTGGTTGCAGAGGTTTATGGAGGAAGTGGGTAAGAAGCAGAAGGATAGCATATTGTATAGTGACAGCCAGAGTGCCATTCATGTTGCAAAGAACTCAGCATTCCATTCCAGGACTAAACATATACAGCTCAAGTACCATTTCATCTACTATGTTCTGGAAGATGAACTGTTGAAGCTGGAAAATATACATACTAGCCAGAATTCTGCAGACATGTTCACAAAGGTAGTGACCAGAGAGAAACTGAGTTCATGCTCGGTTTCAGTTGGACTTCTAGCATGAAGGTGAAGAGGAGAAATTTCCCAAGTCCAAGTCCAACAAGTGCAGCAGCGGTGGAGTTGCTGTGATCAGTCTCCAAGTGGGAGATTGTTGGTTGTGGAGCTAGATCTTCTAGTCTCTCAGATGATATTGTATCAGCCGTGTTTGTACCCTATCTTTATATGATATGTAGGTGGATTGTACACTCACCCCAGCGGGGGGCATCGCCCCCCCATGGAGTTCCAGGGGCCAGTGGTCCCCCGACGGGGGTTCAGGGGCAGCGCCCCCGAAGAAAATTTTTGGGGTTATTTTCACCAGCTCTTTTGTGGGCCCATGGTTTTGTTAAAATTTAATATGCTAAGATAGAAAATAGTAGCATTACATTCCATTTCTCAATAATAGCATACCCCGGATCATTGAAGAAACAACAAGCACCGCATAAACACAAGAGACACAAATTTATCCTGGGAAACCCTCATGGGGTAGAAAACCCAGTAAAGCTTCCTCAATATAGATGACCAGCAATATACAAAGATGCAAACCAAAGACATGATCTCCTCCTCCACCATAGCATACCTTTCCTCCACAAGTGCGCCTCTCTCAAGTGAGTGAGTGTGTCAAATGAGGAACACACCTCCTCTATTTATACACTACATTGACATATATTTTACACAGGTACATGTAGGCTCGTATTTAACCATTAGGTTAAATACCCTGTTATAACTGACTGGGCCGACCCCCATATGGTGGGTCTAATAACCCTAGTTACCATAACTTCTCGGAGGAATAAACATCTCCGGATTCATAGTATAATCATATCGAAGGTATGGAACATCTCCGGAATAAATAATATGCAAATATAATATTCTTAGAAGTTACAATATCTCAACACTCCCCCTTAATGAGAAGGATATTATAACAGCATCTGCACGAGCAAGGAGTCATCAACATCATACATGATACATCTATAAATCATTGGAAGCTTTCTCAACATCATCAATAACTCAACCAGTTACTGGAACATCTTCAATACTGGAACATCAACATCTTCAGTACTAAGTCTTTATCTTCTGCAGCACTCAAACAGCTACAACAACATCAATATTTGAATCCTCACGATCATCAGCATCATCATCATACGATCATCAGCATCGTCATCATACGATCATCAGCATCGTCATCATACAAACATCATCGTCGTCATCATACGATCAACAGCATCGTCATCATACGATCAACATTTTCCAGGGTGATCAATCCTGCTCTCTTTAGGACATATGTCCATGGATGATGCAATCCAGTCATGTACCTTTTGAACCGAAGTCCAGGGACGATCCAGTCCTATCATGTACCTTTTGAACTGAAGCTCAGGGATGATCCAGTCCTATCATGTACCTTTTGAACCGAAGCTCAGGGACGATCCAGTCCTATCATGTACCTTTTGAACCGAAGCTCAAGGATGATCCAATCCTATCATGTACCTTTTGAACCGAAGCTCAGGGACGATCCAGTCCTATCATGTACCTTTTGAACCGAAGCTCAGGGACGATCCAGTCCTATCATGTACTTTTTGAACCGAAGCTCAGGGACGATCCAGTCCTATCATGTACCTTTTGAACCGAAGCTCAGGGACGATCCAGTCCTATCATGTACCTTTTGAACCGAAGTTCAGGGATGATCCAGTCCTATCATTCAATTCTTGGAGACCTCATGTCTACGGCTCAATTCACAGGACCAAAGTCCGAGGACGATCTAATCCCCTTACCTGTTCATTCATGATTTTGTTCTCGGAGACATCATGTCTACAGCTCAATTCAAAGGACTAAAGTCCGAGGATGATCCAATCCCCTTACCTGTTCATTAAGGATTTTGTTCTCAGAGACATCATGTCTACGGCTCAATTCAAAGGACTAAAGTCCGAGGACGATCCAATCCCCTTACCTGTTCATTCAGGATTTTGTTCTCGGAGACATCATGTCTACGGCTCAATTCAAAGGACTAAAGTCCAAGGATGATCCAATCCCCTTACCTGTTCATTCAGGATTTTGTTCTCGGAGACATTATGTCTATGGCTCAATTCAAAGGACTAAAGTTCGAGGACGATCCAATCCCCTTACCTGTTCATTCAGGATTTTGTTCTCGGAGACATACGTCTACAGCTCTCTTTAGGACTGAAGTCCAGTGTTGATCCAATCCCCTCAAGTCCACCAAGGACTTCATTCTCGAAGACATACATCTATGTCTCTCTTTAGTACTGAAGTCCAGGGATGATCCAATCCCCTCAAGTCCACCAAGGACTTCATTCTCGAAGACATACGTCTACGGATCTCTTTAGGACTGAAGTGCAGGGATGATCCAATCCCCTCAAGTCCACCAAGGACTTCATTCTTGAAGACATACGTCTACGGCTCTCTTTAGGACTGAAGTCTAGGGATGATCCAATCCCCTCAAGTCCACCAAGGACTTCATTCTTGAAGACATTCGTCTACGGATCTCTTTAGGACTGAAGTCCAGGGATGATCCAATCCCCTCAAGTCCACCAAGGACTTCATTCTCGAAGACATACGTCTACGACTCTCTTTAGGATTGAAGTCCAGGGATGATCCAATCCCCTCAAGTCCACCAAGGACTTCATTCTCGAAGACATACGTCTATGGCTCTCTTTAGGACTGAAGTCCAGGGATGATCCAATCCCCTCAAGTGTCAATCATGGGTACAAGTATCTTCATCCATACAAGTACATCAAGGCATCATGTATCCTCATCATCAAAACATGTATATCAAAACATGTATCCTCATCAACAAAACATGTATCAATAAAACACATGTATCCTCATCAATAGCATCAAATACATATATCATTAAAGGCATGTATACATCTATCGTCAAAAGCATGTATTCTCACTAATACATCTATCATCAAAACCATGTATACATCTATCATCAAAAGCATGTATTCTCACTAATACATCTATCATCAAAAGCAAAAATATAAGTGTCCTAAAAAAATAATTCTAAGTAACTAAGTGCAGTAAATAGGTAACCTTATCATTGATGAGACAGACTTGTTATCAGATACTATGCTACTCCCCCTTTTGAGGAGAGTTCTTTGGAACTATACCAAGCTTGTCTCGAAAGTATTCAAACTTCACTCGAGACAGAGGTTTAGTCAAGATATCAGCAATCTGATCCTCAATGCTTATATATTCGAGCTTGATAGCTCCTCTTTGCACCATATCTCGTATATAGAAGTATCGGATCTCTATGTGTTTTGACTTATCGTGGAACACGGGATTTTCAGTCATCTTAATGCATCTTTGATTGTCACACATAATCATAGTGGGATCCATTTCTAAGTAAAACACTCCATATAAAAGCTTCTGAAGCCATACTGCTTCACAGCTGTCAGAGTAGACAGCCATATACTCTGCTTCAGCAGTACTGAGACCCACACTAGATTGTTTCTTGCTGAACCATGAGATCATGGCAGATTCAAGACTATAACATCCACCTGAGTAACCATGTAAACGGAGTTCATGACCTCCAAGATAATATAGACCAAAAATCTAATGTACCTTTTAGGTACCTCACTACATGCTTTGTAGCTATTAAGTGAACCTTTCTAGGTTCTACTAGATACTGACTTAGGGTATTTACAGCAAAGCATATATCTGGCCTAGTATTTGTTAAATATATCAATGACCCAATGATTTGTCTATATAGGGTTAGGTCCACTAAATACGATCAGTCATTAACTAATAACTTCAAGTTGGAGTCCATGGGAGTGGCCATGGATTTATACTCCAACATATCAAATATTTTTAGAAACTTCACAGCATACTTACCTTGATTTAAAAGATTCCTTTTGGATCTTGCCATACTTCTAGACCTAAAAAGTAGTGCATTAATCCGGGATCTTTCATTTTCATTTCTGCAGCCATTTTCATGACCTGTTTCTCATTCCTTGTCAGAAAGAGATCATCGTCATACAATAATGGTATGATAGGTTCATCATCCACAACCTTAAGGTAAAGGTTAGGAACAACTTTACTTCTGGTAAAGCCCAAGCTTTGTCATGAAGCTGTCAAATGTCCATTATTCATACTCTGCATTGAGTGATATTCTGCATAACTATCTGTGCCATCTCTCGTCAGATGGGTCTACTAATATGAGCCTCAAAATCATTCGAACTCTATGGTGAGTTCCTTCTTGCATCCATGTCATATGTGTATAGAATCCATATTCAACCTTGTAGCAAAGGTTGAGATCCACATCACCCATGATGATCATTAAGCTCATCAATTGACTACCGATCCTGGGTACCCATACAGAACCTGATTCACACTTCTTATTTAATTACATCATTAAGAGAATGGTCTTATCTAGTCCCTTGGAGCAGAACATCTCATCATGATTCTCTTCCTCTTTCGAAGAGAATCTCTTAACCACAAGCTTTCTATAGTGTGTTTGATTTGTAAATATTTTGTTGAACATCCATCGCTTGTTCAGAGTTCATCATTCATCGTGATCTTTCCTACAAATCAAAATTAAGTACATGATTAGTAATACTTCATAATCATCAAATCATATTGACATGATAACCTATTATGCATACAGATATCATTTACATAGTTATGCAACTATTTTGACCAATACTTTGGCACAACACTTTCCCATATCCTGTATGCATACAGTATCTATCTAGATGCCTTCCATCTCTACCAGAACATACTATCGAGAGTGTGCACATCTCTCAGCATGTCAGCAAAGAGGTTTCATTCTAGACAAGCAACAATGGAATGTTTGTCCAACTTACCAATCATATGCATATTAGTAGTATACTGTTCAATGCTTTATGAATGTTTACACTCAGCATGATATATTCTAGGAATACAAATATGCATACAAGCAATATCATTTACTATTTCTAATAACAATTCAAATACTTATCTTTTATGTTTGTGTGGTTGCCTCCCGCTTGATCTTCTGTATGTCTCCTGAACTTCTATTCATTCTGTACCACTGTGCACGCTCAAGTGTACACTAGTGTCATCCTCATGATCTCATACACAAACATACATTCATTAGTATATTCTCAATATTATCAAAACATTCTAATTCTAAATAATCTTGAATATGTACAGTCATGATCATTAGTATTCAGGGTTTCAAGGAAGTCTTCTTTTACTTATTATTGTTTGATCTAGTTAGTTAAATCATCAACCAAGATAAGAGACATAATATGCATAAACCCTTGATTACTAACCAATCATACCAAGTATACTTACATAAGGGATCCTAACACAAGGTAAGATTCTAACATGACATAGGAAAACATACCTGGATTAGTATACCTGATTAGTTATGTACAACATACCTAAACAATCTCTTTAATGATTTAGAGATCCTGAGCTAGAACCTGCATGTCTCATAGGTTAAACATAATATAACAAATTCATACATACCTCGTGAGTCTTTGTCTTCATGTTGTCATGGTCATGGAACTTGATTTGTCTTTTGTGATGTACATGTATCTTGTTAGCAGACAACATCAACCTCACACAACACCATAATGCATAAGTACAATCATATAGCCCTAATCAATGAATGTCTTCGATCATTCACATGCATTCATATTGTTACTAGGGTGATAAGACAATTAATAACATTAATCAAGATTGTACTAATAAATAACATGAAGACAAACACATTATGAACTTAATCAAGAATCAGATTTCAAGGCATACCTGAACCTCCTTAAGTCATACCTGTCGAGACTTTTTGTAGTCTTCTTATGTAAGGCCTTAGCCTCAACTCCCCCTGAAACTTGATCTGGAGCTTGATTAGGGTTTGCTAGAGAAACCCTAAAAATTCAATCTTTGACTTTCACTCTTCTGAATGGATGGAAGAATGTGTCTTGTTGAGCTGATCAAACTAGCATTCTTCAATTTTGAAATCTCCAAAATTTGACCCCTCAAAATTGCCTTCGAAACTTCTGGATCTTTTGGACAGGAACCCGAACTAGAGTTTGATGAAGCCCACCCTTCTTTCCAATCAAAAGGTTCGATCCAAGACTCTAAACTCTTATTTTTCTGGGGAGCTTCTAGCTGAGGTTGCACACTTCAAAAATTCCAACTTTTGCTGAAGTCCTAATTTTCCATCTTTCTGATCACAATCCCGAACTAGGGTTTGATCAAGCCCGATTTTCTACCCAACCAAAAGTTTGATCTTGGTCTCTAAATTTTGATTTTCCTGAGTATCATTCAACCGTGGACTCTGATTCCAAAAATTCTAACTTTATCCAAAACCCTAAATTCCGAAAGCCATGAATAAAGGTGCTCCAAAAATAATTCTGTTTTGACAGAAATATGTACCTGATTATTTCTGCTATAACTCTGAAATTTTCACTCCACAGGGTCTGAAAACTTTTTTTGCAATAGCCTGACCTGTCATCTTTCCATCCTGATAGGTCTGACCTCAATTGGCTTTTCTGAGAGGGAGTTATGCCAAGTGTCGCAACGTGACCTGTTTATGGGATAGTACAGGAGAGCGAACTTGTATGACGTGCCACGTGTCACTGTTTGAACTTCGGCCTTTGAAAAAAATTCTTAGATATCTCGCTCTATTATCTTTCCATCCTGATAGGTCTAACCTCAATTGGACTCTCTTAGTGAGAGTTATGCCAAGTGTCGTAACTTGACCTGTTTATGGGATAAAACAGGAGAGCAAACTTGTACGGCATGCCACATGTCACTGTTTGAACTTCGTCCTCTGAAAATCTTTCTTGAGATAGTGCAGTCTATGTACTACCTGTCACCTTTTATGAAATTTCATTTGGAGCTTCCTAGCCCAAGTTATGACCTTTTTTCCTAGGTCACCTGATTTTGACTGAGATCTAGAAGAGGCAGAAACCCTAACTTGTACTGATCATAACATACAAAGTACAACGAATCTGAGGGTTCCCTTTGGACACAAGATACCTGGAGATGTTATCTACGACTTGTAAAGTTTTCAGATCCTGAACCTTCTCCAAAATGGATTTATAGCGAAAGTTCCACGACGACTGGTTTTTGCTATATAAAACCCTAACCTTCAAATTGTCGTAAGTAAAGCAAGTGTCGTAAGTGCCATACCTTGCCTTCCTTCAGTTTAGCTCTGATACCATGTTAAAATTTAATATGCTAAGATAGAAAATAGCAGCATTACATTCCATTTCTCAATAGTAGCATATACAGGATCACTGAAGAAACAACAAGCACAGCATAAACACAAGAGACACAAATTTATCCTGGGAAACCCTCATGGGGTAGAAAACCCAGTAAATCTTCCTCAATATAGATGAACAGCAATATGCAAAGATGCAAACCAAAGACATGATCTCCGCCTCCACCATAGCAGACCTCTCCTCCACAAGTGCGCCTCTCTCAAGTGAGTGAGTGTGTCAAATGAGGAACACACCTCCTTTATTTATACACTACACTGACATATATTTTACACAGGTACATGTAGGCTCATATTTAACCATTAGGTTAAATACCCTATTATAACTTACTGGGCCGACCCCCACATGGTGGGTCTAATAACCCTAGTTACCACAACTTCTCGGAGGAATAAACATCTCCAGATTCATAGTATAATCACATCGGAGGTATGGAACATCTCTGGAATAAATAATATGCAAATATAATATCCTAGAAGTTACAATATCTCAACAGGTTTTGGGTATCCCGTGGTATTTTCCCATTGTATTTTCCTTATAAAATAAAGACATTGTAATACGGCTAGGGATGATGATGTATTAGGTTTTATGCATTGTAAAGATCTCTGAGATCAGGAGAGAGACTGTGAAACAGAGAAGAGGAAGTGTAGCGGTTGTGCTGCAGGTTGCATCCCTTCACTTGTTGGACAGTAATAATAATAAGGACTGGCAAATTTAGTGTGGACATAGCCAAAGTTGGGTGAACCACGATATATCTGTGTCTCTCTTGTCATGTGTATGTGTGATTATATTTTCATTTCTATTTATTGTTATTGCTCTGTGATCCTATTTTTCTAACAAGTTCCAGGAAAGTAAAAAGATTGCATTAGTGAAGTCACAGGTACAAATGAATATTGCATATTTTTCATATTACACGTTCAATTTATGACATATACATTTTTCCAAAGGCCACATTGTAATATTTCCCTTTTTTCATGGTAACAGGTATGGTAATGGTATATTTCCCTTTCTATGAGAAAACAAAGTAGTATGTTCAACATGTGCATGTAGCGCGATGGCAAGATGAGTAGTACAGAAAATGCAAGGACACATTTCTTGTTGGAACCATAGTGTCAATTGTGGATTTTGCAGAAAATTACACCCTTTAGCTACAAAATGAAATCTAGAGTCAATACTACCATTTAGACCAAGTCAACATCATGGTACATATTATGTATAGGCATGGGCCAGAGAGCAGCAATGATAAGAGGATAATACTAAAGGAGACAAAATTTTACATAAGTGATGATAGAACCCATGATTTGCATTATGTGCAACATTGTTTTCGAATCTTCTATGATCAGTTGAAGGAGAGAGATATACAGATAGATCAACATTGGATATGGTCAGATGGTTGTGCGGGTCAATTAAAAAATGCTCAAGTATTCCAATGGATGAGTATTTTGCATAAGAATTATAGTGTGCCACATATCTGGAACTATTTTGAGGCTGAGAACAGTTAAGGCGAGCATAATGGGGCCGGTGCATGCATCAAGACCGCACTACGAAGGGAAGAGATGAGGTTTGACAGGGAACCTCACATCCGAGATGCAGAATCCATAGTTCAATGGTGCTCTGCAACAATGTAATACCGAGCAAGCGATCAACAAACATCATTAGTGGTAGGACGTGTGGTAAGAAATTTTTGGCGAGTGGTTGACATAGATCGATCACGTTCCTATAGTTGTGGCACAATACAAGGAAAACATGGATTTCATTCAGTTCGAAGCTCAAACAACCCCTTATTTGAAATATGGACGCGAAATCTTGCATGCTTTTGCAACCCTTGCAGTAGTGGTGAATGAGATGAATGTGAATACATGGACTGGGTTGATGAATGGGATCGTGTGTCACTTGTAGTAGACCAATGTGCAGTTGTTGAAACAGCAAATTTAGAGGAGGGTCAGTCAGTGATTTCGACAAACTAGACCATATCTTAGATCTTGTACAACCAGGACACATATATGTAGTTGTTGCCCCAAAATACAATGAATGGTGCACGGATTATTGGTTGGCATGGTGCATCCAAGGTAAGCAAACCCTCTACGCATCATTAATCAATGATGAAGGCATTGAATTTCCTATTGGCTCGATGGTGGTTAAGGGGGAATATCTTACACTAGATGGGAAGTCAATAAAGACTAGTGGGCATGTATTCATGGATTAAAGACCAGGTTCAGTGGTGTATCACTTCACAAACTTGATCGTTGGCACAAACACCCATCTTCAGACAATGTCAAGAAATATCTCAACCAAGGTACGCTACTACCTGCCTCATTCAAAGCACAAGAGATTGACGGAGACAATTAGAAACGAAGAGGATCCAGATGGATTTATTGAATGGGGCCAGTCAACTTTACATAAGAGAAAGAAGTGCATCAAAGAATGTTATGTTCTACATCGAGGTATGTGTAGTTTTATGTTATTTTGTTGGTACATGCATTTTTTGTTGATACATACATACATACATGCATACATACATAGAGATACATACATACAGATACATACATACATAGAGATACATAGCGATACATACCTACATACATGGAGATACATACAAAGAGATACATACATAGAGATACATCCATCAGCCATTTCATCATTTCACCCTTTGTCATTAATGTTTAGACACCTAATCTATCCCTAGAAACTTAGTCTAGCCCTAGAAGCACTAATATAACCCTACAAACCTAATCTAGCCCTAGAAATCCTTGAAAGCTAAACTAACCCTAGAAATACTAATTTAACACTAGAAAACTAAGCTAGAATACTATAAACCTAATCTAGTCCTAGAAACCTAAACTAGCCCTAGAAACACTAATCTAACCCTAGGAAACTGATCTAGAATCCTAGAAACCTAATCTATCCCTATTAACCTAATCTAGCCCTAGAATCCATGAACCACCACATGCACCCTCATTAGGGGGTATTTGGACTCCAAGTGGGAATACTAGTATGATAGATTCCTTACAATTATGACAATTAATAGCTTCGCTTTTTCTGTGTAAGGTTATGGTATATTTTTTCATAGTTATGGCATATTACTCTTGGACATTATGACACATTTATGATGAGAATTACACATTCTATTAAATAAAGGAAATAATCTCTTCTCATGCAAACTCTAGCCATGTCTCTTCCCTTATCTTCACTAGTGGTTATATCTTCATGATCCCTACCATATAACTCCTAGGGTTTCCTCAACAAACCTATAATCTCTAGGGCATATAGGAATCCCTCATTAGCTTCAACAAAAAGCTTATGTTAATCAACCAGCAACCAATGATGCCTAGAGGTCTACACACAAGTTAAAGAAAACAAAAGAAAAACTCCTAACATTGGGAACAAATAGCCAAAACCAACAATGCAACTAGAACACAATGACCAAGGGAACTTCAAAATGCAACACTACTCCACAAAAGAAGTTGCCTTAGACCTACCTCATTTGGTATGAGAGAAGCTACTTTAGAGACCTATAGACCTCCCTACCACTTCTCTCATTTGGTACGAGAGAAGTTGCTTTAGAGCTACCTCACTCATGTCAATGCTTTAGAGGTTGCTTTAGACCTACCACTTCATAATCATCATCTTCATCACCATCTTCATCACCATCACCATCATCATCAACGTCTTCATCATCATCACCATCAACATCTTCATCATCATTGTCATCTCTAGGTTCCTCATCAACATCTCCATCATCATCATCTTCTTCATATTCATCAACATCAGCATCATCATCAACATATTCATCATCATCACCATCATCATCATCATCAACATATTCATCATCATTGTCAGCTCTAGGTTCCTTATCAACATCTTCGTCATCATCATCATCATCTCCATCACCATCACCATCACCATCATCATCAACATCTTCATCATCATCACCATCATCATCATCATCAACATCTTCATCATCATTTTCATCTCTAGGTTCCTCATCATCATCTTCTTCGTCATCATCATCTTCATCACCATAACCATGATCATCAACATCATCATCATCATCACCATCTGTTGAGATATTGTAACTTCGAAGGATATTATATTTGTACTTTATTATTTCGGATATGTTTCATTCCTCCGTGAAGATCTTATTGTATATCCGGAGATGTTTATTCCTCCGTCGGAATGTGGTAACTTGGGTTATTAGACTTCCCTAGTGGGGGTCGGCCCTGTATGTGTTATGTGGGTCAAAGGGTTGTTAGACCACCCTAGTGGGGTTGGCCCAGTCAGTTGTAGTGGGGTGTTTAACCTAGTGGTAATGTTGGGGCCGACCTAGTTAATATAAAGTACAAGTCGGAGATGTGTATAAATAGAGAAGGTGTGTTCCTCATTACACACACACTTCCCTCACTCAGAATGTAGCGCACTTGTGGAGGAGAGGTCTGTTATGGTGGAGGAGGAGATCATGTGTTTGGTTTGCATCTTTGTATATTGCTGATCATCTATATTGAGGAAGCTTTGTTGGGTTTTCTACCCCATGAGGGTTTCCCAGGATAAATCTTTGTCTCTTGTGTTTATGATGTGCTTGTTGTTTCTTCAGTGATCCTGTATATGCTATTATTGTGAAATGGATTGTAATGCTGCTATTTTCTGACTTAACATATTAAATTTTGACATGGTATCAGAGCTAACCTAAAGGAAGGCAATCTATGGCATTTACGACACTTGCTTCACTTGCGACAATTTGAAGGTTTGGGTTTTACATAGAAAAAACCAGTCATCGTGGAACTTTCGCTATAAATCCATTTCTGCGAAGGTTCAGGATCTAAAACGTTTATAGGTCGTAGATAACATCCCTAGGTACCTTGTATCCAAAGGAAACCGTCATATTCGTTGTAATTTGTGAGTTAGGATCAGTACAAGTTAGGGTTTCTGCCTCTTCCAGATCTCAGTCAAAAACAGGTGATCTAGGAAAAAAAGGTCATAACTTGGGCTAGGAATATCCAAATGTAATTTCATAAAAATTGACAGGTATTACACAGACTGTACTATCTCAAGAAATGTTTTCAGAGGCCGAAGCTGAACCAGTGACACGTGGCACGCCATACAAGTTCGCTCTCCTGTTTTATCCCATAAACAGGTCACGTTGCAACACTTGGCATAACTCTCTCTCAGAAAATCCAATTGAGTTTATACCTATCAGGATGGAAAGATGACAGGTCAGGATACCACAGAAAAAAAATTTCAGATCCTGTGGAACGAAAAGTTTGGAGTTACATCAGAAACAATCAAGTACATATTTCTGTCAAAACATAATTATTTTTGGAACACCTCCATTCATGGCTTCCGGAATTTAGGGTTTTGGAAAAAGTTATAATTTTTGGAATCGGATTCCATCGATGAATTCTACTTAGGAAAATTGAAATTTAGAGACCAAGATCAAATTTTGTGGTTGGGTAGAAGACTGGGCTTGATCAAACCCCAGTTTAGGATTTTAATCGGAAAGATGGAAAATTAGGGCTTCTACAAAAATTGGAATTTCTGAAGTCTGTGACCATGGCTGGAAGCTCCTCAGAAAAATAAGAGTTTAGAGACTTGTATCGAACCTTTTGATTGGGCAGAAGGGTGGGCTTCATCAAACCCTAGTTCGGTATCCTATCCAGAAGATCCAGAAGTTTCGAAGGCAATTTTTGAGGGGTCAAACTTTGGAGATTTCAAAATTGAAGTATGCTAGTTTGCTCAGCTCAGCAAGACACATCCTTCCATCCATTCAGAAGTGTGAATGTCAAAGATTGAATTTTTAGGGTTTCTCTAGCAAACCCTAATCAAGCTCCAGATCAAGTTTCAGGGGGAGTTGAGGCTAAGGCCTTACATAAGAAGACTACAAGAAGTCTCAATAGGTATGACTTAAGGAGATACAGGTATGTCTTGAAATCTGATTCTTGATTAAGTTCATAATATGTTTGTTCTCATATTATTCAGGTCAGTACAATCTCGATTAAGTTTAGAATTGTCTTATCATCCTAGTAATAGTATGAATGCATGTGAATGATAGAAGACATTCATTTTTTATGTCTATATGATTGTACTAATGCACTGTGGTATTGTATGAGGTTGATGTTGTCTGCTAACAAGATACAGGTACATCACGAAAGACAAATCAAGTTCCATGACCATGACAACATGAAGACAAAGACTCCTCCATAATCTTTGATCACATAGAAGTTCTACTTACGAGGTATGTATGAGTTTATTCTATTATGCTTAACCTATGAGATATGTAGGTTCCAGCACAGGATCTCTAAATCATTGAAGAGAACAAAGAAGATATTGATTAGGTATGTTAAACAGATATACTAATCCAGGTATGTTTCCTATGAATCTTACCTTGTGTTAGGATCCCTTATATAAGTATACTTGGTATGATTAGATATGCTTATTCATAAAGTTAGTAATCAAGGTATTATGCATATTATGTCTTTTATCTTGATTGATGATATGCATGAGTAAAAGAAGACTTCCTTGAAATCTTGAATACTAATGTTTATTATCTATGATCATGACTATACATATTCAAGATTATTTAGAATTATAATGTTTTGATAATATTGAGAATATACTAATGAATGTATGTTTGTGTATGAGATCATGAGGATGACACTAGTGCACACTTGAGCATGCACAGTGGTACAGAATGAATAGAAGTTCAAAAGACATATAGAAGATCAAGCAGGAGGCAACCACACAAATATAAAAGATAAGTATTTGAGTTGTTATTTGAAATAGTAAAATGATATTGCTTGTAACAACTGTATACGTATTTGTATTCCTAGAATATATCATGCTAAGTATAAACATTCATAGAGTATTGAACAGTATACTACTAATATGCATGTGATTGGACAAACATTCCATTGTTGCTTTTCTAGAATGAAGCCTCTTTGCTGACATACTGAGAGTTGTGCACACTCTTGATAGTATGTTCTGGTAGAGATGGAAGGCATCTAGATAGCCACTGTATGCATACAGGGTATAGAAAAGTGTTGTGCCAAAGTATTGGTCAAGATAGTTGCATAACTATGTAAATGATATTTGTATGCATAATAGGTTATCATGTCAACATGATTTCATGATTATGAAATATTACTAATCATGTACTTAATTTTGATTTGTAGGAAAGATCATGAAGAATGATGAACACCAAACAAGCGATGGATGTTCAACAAAAGGATTTACAAATCAAACACACTATAGAAGGCTCGTGGCTAGAAGATTCTCTTAGAAAGAAGAAGAGAATCATGACAATATGTTTGCTCCAAGTGGCTAGATAATACCATTATCTTAATGGTGCAATTAAAGAAGAAGTGTGAATCAGGTTTTGTATGGGTACCCAGGATCGATAATCAATTGATGAGATTAATGATCATGGGTGACGTGGATCTCAACCTTTGATACAAGGTTGAATATGGTTTCTATTCACAGATGACATAGATGTAATAAGGAACTCACCACAGAGTTCGAATGATATTGAGGCTCATATCAGTAGACCCATCTAACGAAAGATGGCATGGATAGATATGCAGAAGATCACTCAATGTAGAGTGTGAATGATGTTCAGTCACAGAGGGAGAATTGACAGTCTCCTGACAAGCTTGGGATTTACCAAAAGTAAAGCTGATCCTAACCTTTACCTTAAGGTTATGGATCATACTATTATTATATGTAGATGATCTCTTTCTAACAGAGAATGAGAAACAGATCATGGAAATCAAGAAGAAGCTAGATACAGAACTTGAGATGAATGATATCAGTTTGATACATTACCTCCTAGGACTAAAAGCATGAAAAGGCTCAGAAGGAATATTTCTTAACCAAGGAAAGTATGCTGTGAAAATCTTGAGAAGAATTGATTTGTTCGAATGTACAACCATGGCCACTCTCATGGGTTCCGACTTGAAGTTGTTAGCTGATAACTCCTCAGAGTTAGTTGATGTAACTCTGTACAGACATATTATTGGGTTGTTAATGTATCTGACGAATACCAGGTCAGATATATGTTTTGCTGTGAAACACCTTGAGATAGTATCTACTGGAACCTAGACGAGTTCACCTGATAACTGCAAAGCATGTGATGAGGTACTTGAAGGGTACGATAGAATTTGGTCTATATTACTTTGGAGATCATGACTTTAGTTTGTATGGCTACTCAGATGTTGATTGGGTAGGAAGTCTATCAGACAGGAATGGCACATCGAGCAGATGTTATTTGCCATGATCTCGTGGTTTAGCAGGAAGTAGTCTAGTGTGGTTGTCAGCACAACCGAAGCAGAATATATGGTTTGTTGCTCTGCTATTTGTGAAGCAGTATGGCTTCAGGATTGTTTAACTTAGAGATAGACCCAACTATGATCCTATGTGACAAACAGAGTTGTATCAAGATGGCAGAGAATCCAGTGTTCCATGATAAGTCAAAGCACATAGACATCTGACAAGATATGGTGCAGAAAGGAACTATAAAATTTGAATTTGTAACAAGTTGTCGATATACTAACCAAACCTTTACCTCAAGTGAACAAGTTACCGATGTGCTAACCAAACCTCTACCTCAAGTAAAGTTTGAGTATTTTCTGAGACAAGCTTGGTAGGACCCTCCTCGAAAGGGGGAGTGATGTGATCACCTATGATGAGATTTCCTACAGCGACAGTGAGGTCGATGATGTGGATACCTATATTGGTGATGTCGACAGAGAGGTTGGTGGATGCTCCTTAGACAGGGTCTAGGTTGACAAGGGGATTGCATCATCCTTGAAAACATGTTCTAAAAGGATCCGTAGACATATGTCTCCGAGAAAGAAGAGGGATTGCATCATCCTTGAACACATGTTCTAAAAGAGAGCCGTAGACATATGTATTCGAGAATGAAGTCCTTTGTGGACATGTGAGGATTGGATCAACCTTGGAATTAAGTCCTAAAGTGAGCCATAGACATATGTCTCCGAAAATAAAGTCCTGAATGAACAGGTAGGGGATTGGATCGTCCTCGGACTTTGGTCCTTTGAATTGAGCCATAGACAAGATGTCTCCGAAAATAAAATCCTGAATGAATAGGTAGGCGATTGGATCATCCTCGGACTTTGGTCCTTTGAATTGAGCCGTAGACAAGATGTCTCCAAAAATAAAGTCCTGAATGAATAGGTAGGGGATTGGATCGTCCTCGGACTCTGGTCCTTTGAATTGAGCCGTAGACAAGATGTCTCTGAAAATAAAGTCCTGAATGAACAGGTAGGGGATTGGATCGTCCTCGAACTTTGGTCCTTTGAATTGAGCCGTAGACATGAGGTCTCTAAGAATTGAATGATAGGACTGTATTGTCCCTGGACCTCGGTTCAAAAAGTACATGATAGGACTGGATCGTCCCTGGACCTCATTTCAAAAGGTACATGATAGGATTGGATCGTCCCTGGACCTCAGTTCAAAAGGTACATGATAGGACTGGATCGTCCCTGGACCTCGGTTCAAAAGGTACATGGTAGGACTGGATCATCCTTGGACCTCGGTTCAAAATGTACATGACAGGATTGCATCATCCATGGACCTATGTCCTAAAGAGAGCAGGATTGATCATCCTGTAATATGATCGTGTGTGTTGCAGGGTATGCTGTTATTGTGTGGATACTTGTATTGATGATGTGTATACTTGTATTGTGTGGATACTTGTATTGATGATGTGTATACTTGTATTGGTGTGGATACTTGTATTGATGATATGTATACTTGTATTGGTGTGGATACTTGTATTGATGATGTGTATACTTGTATTGGTGTGGATACTAATATTGTTGATCTAGATGACGATGCTGCTGATCGTATTGATCTAGATGACAATGATGCTGATCATGTAGATCGAGATGATCCAGATGTTGTAGATCCTAATGAACCAGATTCTGTAGATCGAGATGATGTGACAATGTTGATCATGTTGATATAGATGATGATGTTGATGATCGTGTGATGACGATGTTGATGATCATGTGATGACGATGCTGATGATCGTGTGATGATGATGCTGATGATCATGAGGATTCAGATGTTGATGTTGTTGTAGCTATTTGAGTGCTGCAGAAGATAAGACTCAGTACTAAAGATGCTGATGTTCCAGTATTGAAGATGTTCCAGTAACTGGTTGAGTTACTAATGATGTTGAGAAAGCTTCCAATGATTTATAGATGTATCATGTTGATGACTCCTTGCTCTTGCAGATGTTGTTATAATATCCTTCTCGTTAAGGGGGAGTATTGAGATATTGTAACTTCTAAGGATATTATATTTGTACTTTATTATTCCAGAGATGTTTCATTCCTCCGTGAAGATCTTATTGTATATCCGGAGATGTTTATTCCTCCGTCGGAATGTGGTAACTTGGGTTATTAGACTTCCCTAGTGGGGGTCGGCCCTGTATGTGTTATGTGGGTCAAAGGGTTGTTAGACCACCCTAGTGGGGTCGGCCCAGTCAGTTGTAGTGGGGTGCTTAACCCAGTGGTAAAGTTGGGGCCAACCTAGTTAATATAAAGTACAAGTCAGAGATGTGTATAAATAGAGGAGGTGTGTTCCTCATTACACATACACTTCCCTCACTCAGAATGTAGCGCACTTTTGGAGGAGAGGTCTGCGATGGTGGAGGAGGAGATCATGTCTTTGGTTTGCATCTTTGTATATTGCTGATCATCTATATTGAGGAAGCTTTGCTGGGTTTTCTACCCCATGAGGGTTTCCCAGGATAAATCTATGTCTCTTGTGTTTATGTTGTGCTTGTTGTTTCTTCAGTGATCCTGTATATGATATTATTGTGAAATGGAATGTAATGCTACTATTTTTTGTCTTAGAATATTAAATTTTAACACCATCATCATCATCAGCAGCAGCAGCATCAACATCTTCATAATCATTGTCGTCTCTAGGTTCCTCATCATCATCTTCTTCGTCATCATCATCTTTGTCACGCTCACAATCACCACCATCATAAACGTATTCATAATCATTATCATCTCTAGGTTCCTCATCAACATCCCCGTCGTCATCACCATCTTTGTCGTCATCATCACCATCACCATCACCATCACCATCACCATCACCATCACCATCACCATCATCATCAACGTCTTCATCATCATCACCATCATCATCATATTCATCGTCATTGTCATCTCTAGGTTCCTCGTCATCATCATCTTAATCACCATCACCATCACCATCATCATCAATGTCTTCATCATTATCACCATCATCACCATCATCAACATCTTCATCATCATTGTCATCTCTAGGTTCCTCATCAACATCTCCATCATCATAATCATCATCTCCATCACCATCACCATCACCATCATCATCAACGTCTTCATCATCATCACAACATTAATCATCATTGTTATCTTTAGGTACCTCATCATCATATTCTTCGTCATCATCATCTTCATCACCATTACCATCACCATCATCATCAACGTCTTCATCATCATCACCATCTTCATCATCATAAACATCTTCATCATCATTGTCATCTCTGGGTTCCTCATCATCATCTTCTTCGTCATCATCTTCATCACCATCACCATCACCATCACCATCACCATCATCATCAACGTCTTCATCATCATCACCATATTCATCATCATTGTCATCGCTAGGTTCCTCATCAACATCCCCATCATCATCATCTTCATCATCATCATCATCTTCATCACCATCACCATCACCATCACCATCATCATCAGCGTCTTTATTATCATCACCATCTTCATCATCATTGTCATCCTCATCAACATCTCCATCATCATCATCTTCATCATCATCATCACCATCACCATCACCATCACCATCACCATCACCATCACCATCACCATCAACCTCAACGTCTCCATCATCATCACCATCATCATCATCATCACCATAAGTGCCTGATCGATGATTTTGCAAAGTTGACCCCAATGTGCAAAAATTGCCCACTCCCTTACTGAGCAAAACCCTAGTTTCCAAGATGGACCTACAAGATGACACCTGGGACACGGGACCAGAGGAGAGGGGCACCCTTAGCACTATCCTGACGTCTTGAATCCAATGGATTTGACGGTTTGTCGATCCGAGCCACGGTCGTCATTATACGGCTTGTTCCATCTCGCATCCAAAAGGGCTTCAGGGACAATTGTTGGATACCTACCGGGGGCATAAAACTCCAATTGTGCAACAAAACTGGGTTCCGGGGAGTCCTGGAAGTGTGTCCAAAAAGGTTCCAGTTGGGGATGATAGCCATAAGTGCTCGGGCGGCGATTTTGCAAAGTTGACCCCCATGTGAAAAAATTTCCCACTCCCTTACTGAGCAAAACCCGACTTTCCAAAATGGACGGACAAGGTGACACCTGGGCCACGGGACTAGAGGAGAGGGGCACTCCTAGCATTAACCTGACATCTTGAATCCAACAGATTTGATGGTTTGTCGATCTGAGCCATGGTCGTCATTCTACGGCTCGTTCTGTATTACATCCAAAAGGCCTTCATGGACACCTGTTGGATACCTACCAGGGGCATAGAACTCCTACTGTGCAACAAAACTGGGTTTCGGGGAGTCTTGCAAGTGTGTCTAGGAAGGTTCCAGCTGGGAACACTAGCTATAAGTGCCCAGTGGATGATTTTGCAAATTTGACCCCAATGTGCAAAAATTGCACACTCCCTTACTGAGCAAAACCCTAGTTTCCAAAATGGACCTACAAGGTGACACTTAGGCCATGGGATCGGAGGAGAGGAGTACCCCTAGAACTATCCCAACATCCTGAATTCAACGGATTCAATGATTTGTCGATCTGAGCCACGGTCGTCATTCTATGGTTCGTTTCATCTCGCATCCAAAAGGGCTTTAGGGACACCTATTGGATACCTACTGGGGGCATAGAACTCCAACTGTGCAACAAAACCAAGTTTCGGGGAGTCTTGCAAGTGTGTCTAGGAAGGTTCCGGTTGGGAACGCTAGCCATAAGTGCCCGGTGGACGATTTTGCAAAGTTGACCCCCATGTGCAAAAATTGCAAACTCCCTTACTGAGAAAAACCCTAGTTTCCAAAATGGACCTACAAGGTGATACCTAGGCCATGGGATTGGAGGAGAGGGGCACCCTTAGCACTATCCCGACATCCTGAATCCAACAGATTTGATGGTTTGTCGATCCAAGCCACGGTCGTAATTCAATGGCTCGTTTTATACATTTTTCTCCAATATAACCACCTTCCCTGCTATTCTCTTTGGTGGATCGTCCCATGCTGCATATAGAATCAAATATTCTATTTCTGAAATCCCTTCTCATTGTTAAAAGCTATCAAGGTCACAGGAGTACCTACGCCAATGACATCTTCAGTTGTAATGACAAATTCCATGAAGTTTCCACATGTGTTTCATAGTCATTGTCCTCTGCATTCTGCACCAAAAAAAAAACACTAATCTTACCATGAAAACAAAGAAAACATATAAGATTATAAAATGAATACTAAAATTGTAACTCAATAATTACCCGAATCAACTCCATCAGAAAATGCACATCCCTGGTGTATAATTCAGTAGATAATTGTTTAACTACTTGATGTAAATCTTCTGTAAGTGGATTTTCCTTTTCCCCAACACAGAACTTGTCTTTCCTGATCTTTTCAATATGTTCCTTGGGGGTCTCCATAAATGTCACCAAACACAATCCATAGTAAAATCCTTTATCACCAAACACATTTTACAGTAGAATCCTGTCGGTAAAACCTATCATTAAAAAAATAAAAATAAAAACCTAGTTCAGTATAAGCAGACATGAAAATACATAATAGAGTCACATGGCCCAAGTCACTTGAATCATGATGAATTCTTTTTCTTTAATCCTATGCCAATACGATTCCTTGGATTTCTAGAACAATCAAACCCATGACCTAGAGAAACAGCTTAGGATTCTCCTCTATTGTTATGGTTGGCCTCAAATTTGTGAAAGGCCTAAGGATAAGGCCATACTTATCACACTGCAAGATACTCCTAGTCACTTCCAAGGTGCAAGAGCCTTTGAACCACTTTTGAAAAATGAATGCTTACAAGATCACCCAAACTGTGGCTCCGGTTGTGAATCCGTCAATTCCGGTGGATCCAGGACACCGGGTTTCAACTAGGGTACTGCCCACAGCGTGCCACCAACCCTCGAAAATGATGCCAATGAGCCATCTCCAGAGCTAGGGTTTTGCTCAGTGAGGGCCATGCCAATATTGCTCAAGGGGGCCATTTCTCGTCCGGAGGCCCTTGGGCATGCGTGGGCACCGTGGAAAGGTCCACAATGGTCATGTGGACCTATGGGAGCTGACAGAATACAAGTTCGCTCACCGTTTTGGGTTCCATGCCCCCGGAGCAAATCCTCAAAGTGTCCCCGAATGGCCCCGGGGTTCTCAACTAGAATTCTTGTAGCACCCAAACCATGGCTCCAGTTGTGAATCTGTTTATTCCGGTGGGTCTGGGGCACCAGGTTTCAGCTAGGGGACCCCCCACAGCGTGCCCCCAACCCCCAGAAACAGGGCCAATGAGCCATCTCCGGAGCTAGGGTTTTGCTCAGTGAGGGTCATTCCAATCTTGCTCAAGGGGGGCATTTCTCATCCGGAGGCCCCCGAGCATGCATGGCCACTGTGGACAAGTCCACAATGGCCACATGGACCTGTGGGAGCCGACGGAACCTAAGTCCGATTGTCGGTTTGGGTTTCGTGCCCCCGGAGAAAATCCTCAAAGTGTCCCTGAATGGCCTCGGGGTGCACGACTAGAATACCCACAGCACCCAAACCGTGGCTCCATTCGCGAATCTGTCAACTCCGGTGGGTCAGAGGCACCGAGTTTCAGCTAGCCCCCCCCACAACATGCTTCCAACCCTCGGAAGTGGTGCCAATGAGCCATCTTCCGAGCTAGGGTTTTTCTTAGTGAAGGCCTTTTGAATAGTGCTCAAGGGGGCCGTTTCTCGTCTGGAGGCCCCTGGACATGCGTGGCCACCATGGAAAGGTCCACAATGGCCATGTCTACTAGTCCACGGTGGCCATGCACACTTGGCGTCCTCCGGATGAGAAATGGCACCCTTGAGCGAATTTGGAATGGCCCTCACTGAGAAAAACCCTAGCTCCGGAGATGGCTCATTGGCACCATTTCCAGGGGTTGGCGGCACGTTGTGGGGGGTTCCCTAGCTGAAACCTGGTGCCCAGGACCCACTGGAATCAATGGATTCATGAATGAAGCAACATTTTGGGTGCTGTAGGCATTCTAGTCGGGCACCCCAGGGACATTCAGGGACAGTTTGAGGATTTGCTTCGGGGGCACAGAACCCAAACCGACGAGCGGACTTGGATTCTGTCTACTCCCACAGGTCCACGTGGCCATTGTGGACCTGTACATGGTGTCCACACACACTCGGGGGCCTTCGGACGAGAAATGGCCTGCTTGAGCAAGATTGGAATGGCCCTCACTGAGTAAAACTCTAGCTTCGGAGATGGATCATTGGCACCCTTTCCGGGGGTTGGAGGCAAGCTGTGGAGGGTACCCTAGCTGAAACCCAACATCCCAGACCCACCGGAATCAACGGATTTGCGACCGGAGCCACGGTTTGGGTGCTGCGGGAATTCTAGTTGTGCACCCCGAGGCCATTTGGGGACACTTTGAGGATTTTCTCTGGGGGTACAGAACCCAAACCAATGAGCGAACTTGGATTCCGTCGGATCCCACAGGTCCACATGGCCATTTTGGACCTATCCATGGTGGCCACGCATGCCCGGGGTTTTCCGGACGAGAAATGGGCCCCTTGAGCAAGATTGGCATGGCCTTCACATTGGGGTCAACTTTGCAAAATTGTCCACTGGGAACTTATGACTAGCGTTCCCAACTGGAACCTTCCTAGACACACTTGCAGGACTCCTCGGAACCTGGTTTTGTTGAACGGTTGGAGTTCTATGCCCCTGGTAGGTATCCAACAGGTGTCCCTGAAGGCCTTTTGGATGCGAGACGGAACGAGCCATAGAATGACGACCGTGGCTCGGATCGACAAACCGTTGACTCCGTTGTATTCAGGACATCGGGATAGTGCTAGGTGTGCCCCTCTCCTTCGATCCCGTGGCCCAGGTGTCACATTGTAAGTCTATTTTGGTAACTAGGGTTTTGCTCAGTAAGGGAGTGTGCAATTTTTCAACATTAGGGTCAAATTTGCAAAATAATCCACTGGGCACTTATGGCTAGCATTCCCAGCTGGAACCTTCCTAGACACACTTGCAGGACTCCTCGAAACCTGTTTTTGTTGCATGGTAGGAGTTCTATGCCCCCGGTAGGTATCCAACAGGTGTCCCTGAAGGCCTTTTTGATGCGAGACGAAACGAGCCGTAGAATGATGACTGTGGCTCAGATTGAAAAACCGTCGAATCCATTGGATTCAGGACGTCAGGATACTACTAGGGGTTCCCCTCTCCTCCCGTCCTGTGGCCCAGGTGTCACCTTGTAGGTCCATTTTGGAAAGTAGGGTTTTGCTCAGTAAGGGAGTGGGCAATTTTTGCGCACGGGGGTCAGCTTTGCAAAATCGTCGACTGGGCACTTATGGCTATCATTCCCAACTGGAACCTTCCTAGACACACTTGCAGGACTCCCCGGAACCCGGTTTTGTTGCACGGTAGGAGTTCTATGCCCCCGGTAGGTATTCAGTAGGTGTGTGTGAAGGCCTTTTGGATGCGAGACAAAATGAGCCGTAGAATGACGACCGTGGCTCGGATCGACAAACCGTCTACTCTATTGGATTCATGACATTGGGATAGTGCTTGTGGTGCCCCTCTCCTTCGGTCCCATGGCCCACGTGTCATCTTGTAGGTCCATCTTGGAAACTGGGGTTTTGCTCAATAAAGGAGTGTGCAATTTTTGCACATTGGGGTCAAATTTGCAAAATCGTCGATCGAGCACTTATGGTGATGATGATGGAGACGTTGATGATGATGGTGATGATGATGGTGATGATGATGGTGATGAAGATGATGATGATGATGATAAAGAAGAAGATGATGATGGAGATGTTGATGAGGAGCCTAGAGATGACAATGATGATGGAGATGTTGATGAGGAGCCTAGAGATGACAATGATGATGAAGATGGTGATGATGATGAAGATGTTGATGATGATGGTGATGGTGATGGTGATGAAGATGATGGTGATGATGAAGATAATAATGATGGGGATGTTGATGAGGAACCTAGAGATGACAATGATGATGAAGACATTGATGATGATGGTAATGGTGATGGTGATGAAGATGATGATGACGAAGAAGATGATGATGATGGAGATGTTGATGAGGAACCTAGAGATGACAATGATGATGAAGATGATGATGATGATGATGATGATGGTGATGATAATGAAGGTGTTGATGATGATGGTGATGGTGATGAAGATGATGATGATGATGACGATGATGATGAAGAAGATGATGATGATGGAGATGTTGATGATGATGACGAAGAAGATGATGATGATGGAGATGTTCATGAGGAACCTAGAGATAACAATGATGATGAAGATAGTGATGATGATGAAAATAGTGATGATGATGAAGATGTTGATGATGATGGTGATGGTGATGGTGATGGTGATGGTGATGGTGATGGTGATGGTGATGATGAAGAAGATGATGATGATGGAGATGTTTATGAGGAACCTAGAGATGACAATAATGATGAAGATGTTGATGATGATGATGATGATGATGAAGGTGTTGATGATGATGGCGATGGTGATGGTGATGAAGATGATGATGATGATGATGATGATGAAGGTGTTGATGATGATGGTGATGGTGATGGTGATGAGGAACCTAGAGATGACAATGATGATGAAGATGTTGATGATGATGATGATGGTGATGATGATGAAGACGTTGATGATGATGGTGATGGTGATGAAGATGATGATGATGATGACGAAGAAGATGATGATGATGGACATGTTGATGATGATGACGAAGAAGATGATGATGAGGGAGATGTTTATGAGGAACCTAGAGATGAAAATTATGATGAAGATGGTGATGATGATGAAGATAGTGATGATGATGAATATGTTGATGATGATGGTGATGGTGATGGTGATGAAGATGATGATGACGAAGAAGATGATGATGACGAAGAAGATGATGATGACGAAGAAGATGATGATGATGGAGATGTTTATGAGGACCTAGAGATGACAATGATGATGAAGATGTTGTTGATGATGATGATGGTGATGATGATGAAGGCGTTGATGATGATGGTGATGGTGATGGAGATGATGATGATGATGATGATGATGATGATGATGATGAAGATGATGATGGAGATGATGATGATGATGAAGAAGATGATGATGATGGAGATGTTGATGAGAAACCTAGAGATGACAATGATGATGAAGATGTTGATGATGATGGTGGTGGTGATTATGATGAAGACGTTGATGATGATGGTGGTGGTGATGGTGATGAAGATGATGATAATGAAGAAGATGATGATGATCAGGATGTTGATGAGGAACCTAGAGATGACAATGATGATGAAGATGTTGATGATGATGAAGATGTTGATGAAGATGATGAAGATGATGATGATGATGATTATGGAGATGTTGATGATGAACCTAGAGATGACAATGATGATGAAGGGTTTTTCTCAGTAAATTTATCAAGCTTTTGATTTTCATGATAGTGGCACCATTGTGGAGAGGGTGAAGAGGTAAGGTTAATGGTAGGGAGGTTAGGACATATTGGAGGAAGTATCTAAAGGGTACAGAGGGTTTAGTGCTAGGGTTTGGGTGAGGGTCAGGGTTAGAGTTATAGAAGGAAATTGAATTAGGTCATTTCTCTAATGTACATTTTATATTAATGGTATGGCTTGGTCTAAGGTGGTGCTCTCAAATAGGTATTTCATTATGAAATATTTAACAAGACATGAATTGAATTTAAGATAAGTGTGTTGTTAAATATAGTGTGCATTGAGCATGGGGAACCAAGTCTAGCCATATGCCATATGTGTATTGTTAAATATAACTTTGTTGGGTGAAGCCAATAACCAACATAATTAACATAATATAAGATTTTTTTGGGTTGGGGATATACCTCAAGGTACCCAGAGCATGAAAAAAGTTTGGGTGGGCACAAAACCAAGAGAACAAAAAATGTTGAAGAGGACATGTGGGGTGGGAGGTCAGCCTCCAAAAACTCAAGCATTGACATGAGTGAGGTAGTTCTAAAGCAACTTCTCTCATACAAAATGAGAGAAGTGGTAGGGAGGTCTCTAGGTCTCTAAAGTAGCTTCTTTCATACCGATTGAGTTAGGTCTAAGGCAACTTCTTTTGTGGAGTGGTGTTACATTTTGAAGTTCCCTTGGTCATTGTGTTCTAGTTGCATTGTTGGTTTTGGCTATTTGTTCCTAATGTTAGGAGTTTTTTTTCTTTTCTTTAACTTGTGTGTAGACCTCTAGGCATTCATTTAAAATTTTCCCAATCTATCACTCCAAGTTCATTCTACCTTCATTAATGAGTTTTGACCTCAAATTTCAATCTTCTTCTATGGTCATGTATTATTTATCTTGAGGAATTTATTTATATCCAATGTATTTGACTCTAAGAATCTCTCACGAGTGATTATAACAATTCATGCCCTAGCATGTGCAATAGTTAGTTGATTCCTTCTTGGATAACTTCTCATGTAATTTTCCAATTTACTTTCCCACCACTAAATAGTCTCCTTCTCACACAACATATATGCATGTATGCATCCATTATACAATATGTGTCATAATTAGTATTACCAATATGTGTCATTATCCAAGATATATCTACATATTCATACACATAAATGGAAAGTGAGAAAGGGGAGAATTTAACTTTAGAGCCATCAATAATTAGCCTTTTATTAATCCCTAACAAATATGTATTTTTACAATGATAGGATGATGCGTCTTTATGCTCTTTACATAGAGGGGAGGTAACTATAGCTATCCTAGTTGACTAGATGAATAAAGCTCCTACAACAATGCCAATAGAGGACTTTCAACACAAGGGATGCATCTCTAGACCTCGAGCATGGTGATTAAAAAATATAAAGGTTATTAGGACCTAAATGAATATCTGCATACTCATGATCCATGAACAAGTCCTTGAATCACTACACAAGCTCTCTAGATGGGATACATGGCCTTTGTTTTGGATATGGATTCCATTTGGAGGTTTTGTGCACTAAGGATGGGTCTTTAGGTATTGAAAATGATAAGGTGAGGACATATGAGGCCTCAAATCGAATATAAATGTTTTAAGGTCATTATCCATCAAGATTCCCTCAACCCCAGACATGCCCTTTAAAAGAATGTTTTTATCTTTAAGTGTGATATGGGTGCCAACATCAGGTTTTGACTACTAAGGATGCATCTTGGCATCTTGAACATGGTTGAGGTGATGACAATGAGGTTCATATGACTCCAATGAATATTCCATGGATCGTGGGGTAAAATGATGTCTTGAACCATTGGGTTTACTATGTTCAATATGTGTCTTAACATAAAAAAAATCCAAGATACTTAAATTACAAAGAGTGATTATCAATATTACCAAAACATTGAATACATTATCAACACTAAGGGTCTATGCCAACTTGTGCAAGTAGTAGTTCAACACATTAACCATGCTTTCATTAAAGGCACATACTAACACACAAAGAATGATCCATATTGCTCAATCCAATTGCACCTATGCACACCCCTCATGTTTGAACTGTTGGTTGTGGAGCCTGATATTCCAGTCTTATAGATGATGATTCAGTTGTGTTTGAATTCCAGGTTTGGTTATGATCCCGACACGATCCCCAGGGGGTCTGGGGGGGTTTTTTCGCCAACAGTTTACGAGCCCATGGTTTTGGGTAACCCATGGTATTTTCCCATTGTATTTCCCTTATAAAAGTAAGACTTTGTAATATGACTAGGGTTGATGTATTAGGTATTATGCATTGTAAATATCTCTGAGATCGGAAGAGAGACTATGAGACAGTGAAGAGGATGTGCAACCATTGTGTTGCAGGTTGTATCCCTTCACTTTACTCGACGGTATAATAATAAGGACTGAAAACTTTAGTGTGGACATAGCCCATCTTGGGTGAATCACAATATATTGGTGTCTCTCTTGTAATGTGTTTGTGTGATTATATTTGCATTTATGTTTATTGTTATTACTCTGTGATCCTGTTTTTCTAAGAATTGGTATCAGATCCAAAGGTCTATTTGGCAAATAAACCCGCAAGAAGCTAGAGTTTCTGGTTCGAGTGGGAGCAATGGTAGAAGAAGGAAATTTTAAGGTCGAGAAGTTTAACGGCCAAAAATACCAGTTATGGAAGATGCAAATGGAGGACTATATTTACCAGAAGGATCTATTCCTGCTGTTGGGAGGAAGAGCAAAGAAACCGGTGGGCATGAAGGACGAAGAATGGGAGGTTCTTGATAGAAAGGTACTGTGGACAATACGGCTATCCCTGGCTTCGTTGGTGGCTTTCAATATCTCAAAAGAAAAGACAACGGAGGGTTTGATGAGCGCATTGGGTAAGCTATATGAAAAACCCTCGGCCTCCAACAAGGTATTTCTAATGAGGCATTTATTTAATATGAAGATGTCTGAAGGTGGATTTGTTACTGATAATTGAAATGAATTTAATACAATTACAAATCAACTATGTTCTGTAAGTGTGAACTTCGATGATGAGGTTAGGGCTCTTCTAATCTTGTGTTCATTGCCAGAAAGCTGGAATAGCTTAGTCATGGTTGTAAGTAACTCTGTCTCTAGTTCAAACACCTTGAAATTTGATGATGTTACTGGTGTTATTCTTAGCGAGGAAATGCGAAGAAAAAGCATAGGTGAGATATCAAGTAATGCGTTGAACATGGAGAGCACGGGAAGAAAAAAGGAGAAAGGAAAGAGCCAAGGTAATCATGGTAAGTCTAAAACGGGAAGATCCAAGTCCAGACTGGAAAAAATAGAGTGTTGGAACTATGAAAAGAAAGGACATCTGAAGAAGGACTACAGATCTCTAAAGAAGAAAGGAGATGGACAGAAGGAAACTACCCAGGAAACAAATGTAGTAGGTGATGTGTTGCAAGATGCTTTGATTCTTACATTAGATAATACTAGTGATTATTGGATAGTATATTTAGGGGCTTCATGTCATGCTACACCCCATAGGAAATATTTTCATGATTATGTTCTAGGCGATTTTGGACATGTTTTATTGGGTGACGATGAGCCATGTAAAATTGTTGGAATGGGTAAGGTATGGATAAAATTTAAGAATGGAACTGATTGGATGCTGAAAGCTGTAAGCCATATTCCTTCTATGAAAATAAATATGATCTCAATAGGCCAGTTGGGAGATGGAGGATGTCTATCTACATTTGGAGAAACGTAGTGCAAGATCACTAAAGGATCAATGGTGATAGCAAAAGGAGACAGAGTAGGTATGTTGTATTTATGTCCTCATAATACTGACCATTCTATCTCTTTAGCTTCCACAGGAACAGATACGGCATTGTGGCATCATAGGCTTGGCCACATGAGTGAGAAGCAGACGCAGATTCTCCACTCAAGGAAGTTGCTGCCAGATTTGAAGTAGGTAAGTTTGGAATTATATGAGAACTATGTTTATGGACAAAAGAAGAGAGTCATATTGCTTAGGGTTAGGAAACAGAAGAAGAATGAAAAGTTAGAGCTTGTGCATACAGATGTATGGGGACCGGCTCAGGTATAATATCTTCGTGGCTCTCATTATTATGTTACATTTATTGATGATGCAACTAGGAAAACTTGGGTTTATTTCATTAGACATAAATCTGATGTGTTTGCTAGTTTTAAGAAGTGGAAATCTTTGGTTGAGAATGAAAGAGGAAAAGGGTTGAAGTGTCTCAGATTTGATAATGGAAGTGAGTATTGTGGCAAGGAGTTTGATAGTTACTATTCATACCATGGGATTCATAAAGAGAAGACAGTCCCATGAACACAAAAAGAAAATGGTGTGTCAGAGAGGATGAATAGAATGATCATGGAGCATGCAAGGTGTATGATACTGCATGCATGGTTTCCCTTACAGTTTTGGGCAGATGCTGTAAATACTGTTGTTTATTTAATAAATAGAGGGCCTTCAAGTTCTTTGGATGGTGGTATTCTAGAGGAGGCATGGACAGGTAAAAAGGTAAACCATTCATTTATGAGAATGTTTGGTTGTGAAGCATTTGTCCATATTGATAAAGAAAATAGAACAAAGCTTGAAGCTAAATCCAAGAAATGTACCTTTATTGGATATGGGGTTGATGAATTTGGTTATCATTTATGGGATTATGAAAATAACAAAATCATTAGAAGTAGAAATGTGATATTCAATGAAAAGGTCATGTATAAAGATCAGTTGCAGGGAAAGAAATAAGAAAATGGAAAGAAAGAGTACACGGTACTTGATGAAATTGAAGAAAATGAAGTTCCAAAGGTGCCAAAAATCAAGAACAATAGCAAGTACCTAAAACTCCTGCAACTGCAAGAAGATATACTAGGTTAAGTAGACTCCCTAAACGATACTCTCCTTCAATGTATTATTTATTGATGACTGATGCTGGTGAACCAGAGTGTTATGAAGAATAAATGCAGGTGGAAACTAGAAAGATGTGGGAGCAAGGCATGAATGAGGAGATGGACTCATTAGTAGGAAACCAAACATGGGATTTGGTTCAGTCTCCTACTGGTAAAAGAGCATTGTAGAACAAATGGATTTACAGGTTGAAGGAAGAAGAAGGATGTAAGAAGTAGTACAATGCTAGACTTGTTGTAAAGGGGTTTGCACAGAAGAAATGTATAGATTTTGATGAAATATTTTTTCATGTTCTTAAGATGAGTTCAATTAGGACTATTTTAAGTCTACTGGTGGTAGAATATTTGCATCTTGAACAATTAGATGTAAAAACAACCTTTCTCCATGGGGATTTGGAGGAAGAGATATATATGCAGCAGCCACAAGGTCATGAGGTCAAAGGGAAGGATAATTTGGTATGCAGGTTGAAGAAGAGATTGTATGGCTTGAAGAAAGCTCCAAGGCAGTGGTATTTAAAATTTGACAGGTTTATGACAGAACAGGGTTATAGTAGATGTCATTCTGACCACTGTGTTTATTTCAAGAAGCTAGACAATGAAAGATATATTATCTTGTTATTGTATGTGGATGACATGCTTGTTGCAGGGTCTAACATGCAGGATATAAATGTGCTCAAAAGGAAGCTAGCTAATTCATTTGCGATGAAGGATTTGGGTGCTGCAAAGCAAATCCTTGGTATGAGAATAACGAGAGACAGGAAAAAATGCAAATTGACATTGTCGCAAAGTGAGTACATACAAAGGTGTTGGAGAGGTTAAGAATGCAGAATGCAAAACCAGTTAGTACACCTTTGGCTAACCATTTTAGTCTAAATAAGTAAATGTGTCCCAAGACATAGGAAGAGACAAATTACGTGTCCAAGATTCCCTATCAATCAGTAGTTGGCAGCTTGATGTATGCCATGGTGTGTAGAAGAACAGATATTGCACAAGTAGTGGGAGTTGTGAGCATATATATGAACAATCCAGGTAAAGAACATTGGAAGGCAGTACAGTGGATTCTCAGGTATTTGAGAGGTACTACCACTCAGGAATTATGTTTTAGAGATTCAGACATTGTTCTACAGGGATATGTTGATGTAGATATGTCAGGTGATAAGGATAGCAGGAGGAGCACCACATGGTATGTATTTACTATAGGTCACTAGTACAAAATGAGAAATTAATGACTAAAAGAATGACTAAAATTTGACTATAAACGACTATCTTTTAGTTGGTGACTAATAGTATCCGATTTCCACTATCTTATCTCTAGTCATATTTCACTAGTCATTAATTGGTTGACTTATTAGTCATTGATAGTCACTAATTAAGTCATTGATTTAGTCATTGATACTCACTGATTTACTCATTGATTTAGTCATTGATACTCACTGATTTAGTCACTGATTTAGTCACTGATGGTCACAATTAATGACCAAATATACAACTAAATAAACTACTAAATGATAACATATTAATGACTAAGATAAATACGACTAAACGTTAGTTGCGCTATAAGATACTGGAAATTAGCTACTAATAGTCGTATAGATGAGAATTTAGTCATTTTCTTAGTCACTAATTTATGATAGGGTACGGAGGAATCGAACCACCAATCTCATGCCTATAATTAGGCAGGTGCTCTACCATTGAGCTAGCACCCTTTAAGAAGTTGTTATTGCTTGACAATGATGATATTCAAACAAATTTTGCATCATTCAAGCATACAACACTTCCAATACATCTGTAATGCTTTGCATCTTTCTTTGATGCACTGTGGAGTTGCAGTGCTCGTTCTCTCAGCTCATCACTACAATGCCACGTGGACAACTGCAAGATAAAAACAAGGAATTGTGTGATTAAGCCTTAATGGCTGCATATGCATACATTCTTCATTTCTGGTGATATATTTGCTCCAATTGGGCTCATTAGCAATCAAGAACTTATGTCATTAAGCCTTAAAGATTGAGCTTATATTTGCAGTAGCAGACTTTGTATGACGCAATTGTGCATGTTTGACACTTACTGTGTCATATGTGGTGCTTATACATGAAAGCCTCCACATTGCTTTTATTTGGATGGATCTATAAACCATTCTATGTAATATGCTTTCAACTTTGTAGGTCCAAAAGATTTAGTTAGGCTTCTATGCAAATTTCTTTCAACTTTACTAGTGATTCAGTGAACTATAAACAATTAGAATTCCCAATATTAAAGGAAGATGATCATGACTTCCATCCATCACTAGATGGAAAAAACCTATTGTATATTATAAATTTGTCAGCTGGAGAAGTGGGACACCCATTGCCATCAAAACCTAGGAGCCATAAGGCAGCCAAATAAAATTAGCCTTATTGACTGGCAATGGATGATTGAAATTTTAATATCACTCATATGCATTAATAAACTCACAAAATCTAAACTGAACACACATGCATAGACATGAATGAATGAACTCTAAAATGGTAAAAGAATTGAGGCCTTTCTTTAACATTATTGAACATTCCATGCAGGCTTGTGCTACAATTTTAGCTTTCCCTTCTAAAATTTAGTTGACACATTATGTACAAGATTCTGCTATTACTATTGGTTTGGCTACTATTCTAAAGTTAGTTGAGATAAGTAAATCAGCCCAAAATTAAAATTAATAAAGATGTTCTTTAAACATGTTTGAATAGCATATCTTACTGTATACACACCTGGTGAGATTGCAACAGCTGAAAACTATAACATCAGCTCCCAATCTCATTGTGCTTGTCTTGAAACCATTTCCATCTGGGAGATATGAAAATAGTCCTCTTTTGTGATATCCATCCACTGACAAATGTATAAGTTAAGAAATAATCTAATACAAAAAATTCATTTCATACATTGCCCAATGGTATTTTTACTCTTCCGTGAGTAACCCAAACTCATGCACTGTCGCATACAATCAATATCCATACCTCCTCCATCATCTTTAAGAATAATAAACCACCATTTCAAATCAATATATCATTCATAATTATTATAGAAATTGTCGAAAATATCAGATAAAATATCAAGAAATGGACAAGGAATTACTGTGCTCATGAATTAAAATAAAAAATGGATTTTTCTAGGACTCCACTAGCAATGCATTGAAATGAAAAATTCACTGAACATAAAAATACCTTGAACCAGCAAAGCAGGATTGTCATCCTTTGGATTTGTTGTTTTTTCCACATTGACAAATGTGGCTCCATTTGGTTCCTATTTCAATTTATCAGCAATCAAAGGAGGACAAGAACAATCATGGATAACATAATTGTTCAATAAACAAAAAAATTGACTAGGCTAGATTAAAATCCTTGTCAACTTTCTACACTTATATATGAATTTGATCAAATTAATTTCAAATAAACCACAAATTTTGAAACTACAAATTAACAACAAAGCTTTACCTCATCAATTGCTCTATCAAGCAACTCTGCAATAGCTGTAAGCCAAAAATCACATACAACAGTCAAAAACAAAAGAATGTGAGAAAAATAAATATTCCTTAACTCAAAAGTTCACATTGATTAAATATCCCTGAATGTCAAATAAACCTATGGTTAAAAACAAGTATTGGTCACAAGCATACCACCAAGTGCCCATTTATGAGAAGTGGCATTAGAATGAAGAAATTTAGGATGAACACGAACATGATCCATGCCATCTGGAACATTAATATAAGTTTAGCTACATGAAACAACAACAATATCCAATATAGAGCCATATATACAAAAGACTTGCATGTAAAAGTTAAACACTGAAGCTTGTATATGTGGATCATCAAATCGAATTGCAATATATAGCATACTAAATGCTATATTTTAAAGAAAAGTAATACTTTGGAAGGTTCTTTTTGAGGATGATCGAACATCATAATCGCCAGCTTTCCAAAATTGTCGGCATACTCCAGTCTGTGCAGGATATGGGGGAACTACTGAATTTGCATTATGAGCATCTCTATAAGTTGTTTGCATGGGACCTCTCTAATCAGATTGAGCAATACTATTTTGAACCTGTTTTTATGGTGGCATAATAAAAGTTCTTCCATCTGCAGAATCCAGTCCATTGCTAGGCTGTTCGAATAATTCCTATTTCATAGTCTCATTCATACAATAATCTTTCCTTTTACCATTATCTCAACCTGGAAATGCAGTCTCCAACCCACTAACTTCAACACCAGTATCATCCATACAATCCTCTGCATCACTGCTAAGATCTATAACCTCTGGAATGGTCATGGTTTTCTATTATCAGACACAAAGGGAAGAAATCATGAGAACACACTTAACATTAACAAAAACAAAATATAATAAAGAATAGTTACAGGATCCTTCACAAATAAAGGAATACTGTAGAATATAATAGAAAAATATTTGGATGTTGGAGAGAGATTATCTAGAACAATACTTACAAGTTTTGGAATTGATTTGCCTTTACATCCTACTTGAATAATGCTATCATTTAGGTTTTTAGAACTTGCAATGTACTCCTCACTTGTGTCTAAGTCAGCCATATTGAGATTTGAGAGTTAGGTTTCAAGCATAGTCGATAACGTCAGCATCAACTAAAAATTGGCAAGGGTTTGGAATACAACTTCTCGGCAACATTGGCGAAAAAATTGGGAAAATTTGGAAAACTATGATAAACATTAAAAAATGCAAAATATATTCATTTTTTTTTTTAAATTTTAAACATATAAAGTAACAAAAGTGTCAAATAAACACATTTGCCCATAAATATGGAGAAAACACTGATATATATGATGTAGTGGATGCCAAATAAAAAATAATACATTAATGTTGATATTGCATCGTGAACCCTGATAGTTGTCCAATCAAGGACTCAAAAGTGGACAACCAATACAAAAGTAGGCAAGAAACCATGCATAAATCAATAGGGAAAAAACATTAACATGGTGGAATTTAAATACATGTTTAAGATTGAAAGATAAGGACACATTGTTTGAGGCCTTTCCAACATCTTTGAGGGTAAGGACACGTTGTTTGAGGCCTTTTAAACATATTTGGAGCCAAGCTCTTTGGATAAGGAGATGTCATGTGGCATTGTTGATATGATGAAACCCTCAAAGGAAATATGGTTTTCTTATGGATATGACAAGTGGCAATATGGTCCTATTTTATTCACTCAAAATACGAAAGGGAGTGCTCCACTCGAGGAGGATTCTAGTGCCTTCTGAAAGAAATAATATATTTTATGGGAGAATTTGTTGAAAGGACGGCTATAGAAGCAGATGTATTTTCATTTTGTAGAAGGCATGGTTGGAGGATATGGAATTCCCCTCCAAGCACTGAAATGATTATTTTTAGGAGGATTGGAAGAAGGATGAGTTCAAGTTGGGGTTTTTCATCTTTTTTTTTCTACTTTTCAAAGGATGATTTGATGACTTTAATTACTCTTATGAACTACTGGTGTAATCCTTGAAGAATGGCAATTTTTCTCCAATAAGGAGACAAGGCTGAGGTGTAACCCTCCTTCTTGCTTTAATCATTGTTCATTTAATGGGTATTGCTGTTGTCTTTTCTGTATACTGAGAAGTTGTTGCTGTCTCATTTCTTGTTCATGGTTGCATGTTGCATTTGGCTGTTTTGTAATTGTGAGGTGCATCTTTGGAACATCCTGACTCCCTCCTATTAATTATCTTCATATTGAAAAGAACTATGTGGTTTTCTGAAATATTTTGTTAACAGCTTAGCTATGCCTCTTCATCACATTGAAACCCCCTTATTAATTGGTATTGGCTCCAAACCCAATTGGATAGGCATTGATCTTATTAAATTTCACCATGCATCTTATTCTAAAGAAAACATAAAAAACAATCTTTTCTAGGGTTCCCCTGCTTGCGTTGGAAAAGAACCAGCCTAAAGTGAGTGTAAGAGTTGCTGAGGTGACAATGGACAACCTTCCCAAGTGCCCCTAGGGTTGCACTTTGTTAAAATATTTTGTAACATTTGAAGTGCAGGTTTGGGAGGTAACAGAGACAAATGCAAGATATGCAACCTGGAGTCACAGGTTGATGCCAAAAACTATATACAAAATGAGATTTCGGGTGGGAGCTGAAATCCCTAAATGTAACCAGAATCCTTCCTTTGGGAGCTAGACTTCCTTCAAAGAGTAAGTTCTAGGTGGGAATTATAGAAACTAAAACATGAATAAGAAATGTTTTCCTAGCAAGGAAATATGAGATTGGGGTAGAAGAGTGACTCCAAATAGAAGTTGCTTTTTTTTTCTATTTCTGGACTGTTTTCCATAGTGGCAGACTAGTAGCAGAAGACTATTTACTATTATGTTTATTTTATATTAATTAAATGACTCTTACAGAAAACAAAAAAAACAAATTTAAAGAAGCCAAAGGAATGAACTGTTGTTCCTTGTTATAAGAGAGATCTAGGGTGAGGGGATAAACCAGGAGAACCATTGAAAGCAAAACCCAGATCCTTGGGTGCAAAAATGAGAATCTCTAGGTGCAGATAAACAAATCTTGAAATGATTAGAGAGTGGAACAATAGGTCTTGATTGATCTCTCAAGCCAAAAAATAAGAAACATAAAGATACATAAGAGGTTTGATAGTTAGGCTAAGAAATCAACTGATAAGAGCACACACGTGAAAGACAAAAAACCAAAGAGAAGAAAAAAAAGATACAACAAATTGCAAGAGAACACAAGAGAAGTCCTGAATTGTACATTGCTTTATACTCCATTAATTTCCTTTAAATAGGCATAGGATACATAGAAACCGGTTTTACAAAATTGTGGTCTGTGACTCTGCGCGATAGTGGATGGAATGATCTTTTTACCAATTTATCTTGTCTAGAAAAGAAACTAACTTCCATTGTCATTTGATTAAAGTAATTATATGAGCAGACTTATCTAATGTATTTGAAGTTCAAGGTGTGTATGTGGACAAATCCATGCACCTTTTGCATGTTGATAATTCTGGTTGCATGCTTACCTAGCAATGATAACCTGATTTAATGACTTTGGATGCCCTGACAGATTCTTCTTATGCAGTTCCATCATTTAAATGTGATTCTTTGTCTGTGGTTCCTGCATGAGGCCTTAGAAACTATCTGAAATTCAAGAGGAGTGTCTGAATCTTCACCTATGATTATTTCCTCTCCTTACGTTGTCTGTCTCTGGTGCCTAGAAAATAGATATGCTATATTAATGATTATGGAAGCATTATTATTTGCAAAAGACAGACTAGCATGTAATGATGTATTTAAGAGGCATATATCTTCTTTGAGAATGATAGTCCCTTTCACGTACCAAAGAAATGAACCTGATTCAATTCCATATATGATTGGTTGTCTCTGAGTTGTTGTCATTCTTTGCAAGGACTATTTCCTCGCCAACTACTGAACCACTTAAAGCAACACCATCAATTATATTTCCATCCCATGAATACCATCATAATATGCAAGGTAGAAATATGTTTTGAGATTTTTAATTTTTCATACTGAAAGCATGTAACCAACATTGGGTTATGTTTCTATTTTGTTGCATCATTTGTTTCTTCTCCAAGCATTTTTCCTTCTGAACCAATTTTGAAGAAACCAAGTATACCTTTTGCAGCATGGCCAAAGAACATTTCAAAGGGACAAGCACCAATGGCTCTCGCACCTAAGATTCAAGGTCTGAAACTTTCTATTTATGATATTCTACACAACCAAATGATATCTTTTGAGCATAGTCTCACCACAAGTCCCAAGCAAGTGTCACATCCTCCCCTTAACCTATTGACAAAACCCATTGCATCACAATCTAAGGAATTTTATGCTCATCATTGGTGCAATTTTTGAGATGTGGCTCATGACCTAGTTATTTGTGAATTGTTATTAGTTCCCTGTTACTACCTGTCATATTTACTCCCTGTCCTATATGCTTTGATCACATGTGGTGTCCTTTACTGGATCATCTCTTTCCAAAGGACCTCTAAGAGCCTTTAATGGCTCACTTAGGGATTGAGGACATATCATTTTATCAAAATTAAACTCCAGTTATCTACAACAATGTTGTTGTCCACGATAAGGAGAATAATGGTCCCCCCAAAGAGAACATGAAATTTCATCCCAATGATCTACGAGGTTATGAAAGTCCTTACTTTGGAAATATAACAATTAGAACATCCTCAAATCTAGGCTAAGGTTGTATGGTCCCAATAAATTAAGGAGCTATCTGAGCTTTGGTTTACATGGTCAACTTTCGAAGGGCAACAAAAGAATCCTTAAAAATCTTGATAGGCTATGTTTTTCAAAGAGAATTTGTCTTTTTTTAAATGTATAGGATCTTAGCCAATCAAGATTCTGGAGAAAGCCACATTCCCAGATCTTTAGCCTATATATTTCTCTATTCCTAGGTATCATCCAAGGTGCAGATGCATTAAGTATATTATGAATGTATCTCACTTGAGGAATTAAGTTCCCTGAACTGTCCAAGGAAAACTGCAAGATATGGCTATATTATATGGTGACAAAAAGCCATTGCTCATACCACCTCTTTCATGAGAAGATATGGGCCAAAGGTCACCTCAATCCAGCACAAGCATAATAAAGTTGTCAAGGAAGCATTGGAGCAGGTCAGCTAGCAACTTCCATATAACCCTATGATAAAAGAACTGACAATGAAGAATTTTTTTAGAACACTGACCTTGAAAGAAGGTAAGGAGAAGATCTCTGAGATCAAATCTCCTAATGGAAGGCCAACTGAACAGGAGGATATTGAAGGGAAGTTTGTCTCCCACTACAAAATGGTGTTTCAGTGTCAAGGCCTCACTAAGAAATGTATGGTGGCCATGCAGACTTGTCTTGATGTGGTCCCTCATGGACTTTCTAAAGCCCAAAAATGGGTGTGTGTGCAGTCATTGACCCTGAATGAGTTAATAGTGGCCTCATCGGTTATGGTTGAGCAGAAGTCATCTGGCTTAGACGATTTTTCCTGTGAATTTTACAAGGTTACTTGGGACTCTTTCAGTCCAGACTGGCTCCTAGTGTAGAAAGAAGCAGTTACAAAAATATCATTGGGAGCCAATATAAATAAGTTACAAAGGTGTGATCCATTTCATACCCAAATCCAAGGACCCTGAACTTATCACTAGCTGGAAACCAATCACCCTCCTCGATATATCTTGCAAGATTTTAGCCAAGGCCCTGGCCATGAATGTTTAGCAAATTTTGCCTAAGATCATCCATCCAGACTAGTGAAGCTTCATTCCAAAGGTGATTTCTTCTAGACAATATCATAGCAGTTTGGGAAGGCATGGAGTGAGTCAAATCAAGTATCATATTGGCCATGTCCCCATTGAAAATATACTATACTGTCCACGTGAATCAAGATGTTAAATATCAAACACCCTAGTCCCAACAGATCTTAAGATGGGAAAGTAAAAGAGGACATAAATTATGGATGATATTGGTTGGGCATCACATACACCAACATCTACAAAAAATCAGCGACCCTATTTTGATGATTCTGAAAATGAAGAGTATCAAGAAACCTCAGAACAAGCAAAACATAATGAAACTCAAACCACCTACTCAGCAGCAATCCAGTAGGTCAAAAATATGTGAACTTGATGCTTCTATACTATTGGACAGCACCCAACACAACCCTTCCTCACTCTTATCAATATTGGGAGCAATGTGACTGCCTTCCTTGCACCCCATACCAAACTGGGCTCTCAGTGCACCTTAGATGGCACAGGTTGGATGAAAAATTAAAAAATGTGCACGTTCAATCTAGGAAGGCAATACAAAACTTAGGGCACTATTCATCCATTCCAATCAATGTGGCAAGGAGGCAAGGCATGGTAGATATTCTATTTTCAATGTTGGCTTCTGAGGCCTTATGAAAAAAAATGTTGTCTTAAGCAGTTCAAGACATGCAAGAGGCCATACAATGTATTCAAGCTTGTCTCAGAGTTGATATCTGAAAGGATCTTACAGAGCATATTTCATGGGAGGAATAGTCATTCACCATCTAGTCAAGTCCATCAATCTCCCCTACACATGTTTCAAGTGGCAAAACCTCAACTGCAACAATAAGCGATGCCACCTCCTAACAATGAATCAGGATGCTAGTAATAAGATAAGAACTAAACCTCACAATGGAGATCGATGGGGTCGATTTTCCATAGATTCCTATGAATGGAAAGACATATGGACTGCTCTAGTTGTCAACAGAGTGTACCACCAATCAATTGTAGCCTGTACAGGACTGTCTTCAACCATGGCTTCACTGCACAACTTGAGATCTCAGGCCAGAACTCCATTAAGGAATTGAATAAGCTGGAAAGGGGTTTAACAACACTAATAACACTATCAGGAATATATCCAAAGGAATATTACATGTCAGGGAAAGTACTAAATAGGGTTGAGGTGATAGTCGAAGGGTTACCAGAGAAGGTTGTAGAAACTGTGGTGTTGGGAACATCAAATGTTTGAGTTCATGCACAAGAAAACCTCCCTCACAAACTGTCTCCAGCACTGCAATTAGGGTATGATTGTTGTGAGGGTCAGAGTTCTCCAAGATTATTGGTAGGTCATTGTGCCTCTTCTGGCCATCACATTTCCATTGGAACATTGTGTGATCTAGAACAACCACAGACAGAACCAGTAGCGCCAAATGTTGGACTGGAAAGTTATGGTCATGCAAGTGTGAGCCTAGGGGGAACAACTGAGAAGGTAATAAGCAGAAGGACATAACTAAGAAGGTAATAAGCAGAAAGGACAATGGTGGAGTGCAAAAAGAGATAGTGAAGGAGACGAAGTGTAGGAAATATATAAGATTAAAGGGGGCACATGTGAAACTTGTTTTAGAAGAGGTCATAAAAATGCATGAGGTGGTCAGCATGGTAAACATCATGATTGTTGGGTGCTTCATTGGGAGGAGGATCAGAGCCGAGAATTTTAAGGAGTGGTTGAGGCTCCAATGGAACTTGATGCCAAGGTATGAGCCTCAAATTTACATCATGACACCGGGATGGTTGGGTGCTTCATTAAGAGGAGGATCAGAAACTGACACTCATAGCAATTATTGAAGATTACAACAGATTGTGGCATGGAAGGTTGTACATCTTAATTTTCATTATTTGGAGTGGTTGTCCAAATGGACATGGTTAAAGGCCTACCAAAAGTACAGGGAAAAATTAAGCTTTCAGTGTTATGCATAAATCCAGTTTCTTATTCTTTCAGGGATAAATCCAGTTTCATCTTATTTTGAAAAAACTTTAGTCACAACTCTGTCAAGGCTCTGGATAATTATTTAATCAAAACAACTGTCTCAGGTCAATAGTCTACAAGGTTAAGATGCATGTATAAATAAGATGCATACTATCGACAACAATTTTATTTTCCTTGTAGCTAACAACCTTGGGGTTCTATTAGAAGGACATAAGACACTACTCAGTGGAAACTCTTTATTGTGCAACAATGGTATAAGCTCATAATGATAGATATCATAGGTATGGGAGCCCATAGTTTGAGCATCCTATAAAAAATTCAATTGAAGGGCCTGCCTCTACATGAAACATCAAGCAGATAAGCAATGAGGATTTACCCATTCTAACTAATCATATCATCACATTTAGAACCTATCACATTCCTTTCAAATTGAAGATTGAATTAATTAAAATGACTTTGACCAAGGAATTACAATAGAGGATCATTATTTGACCAGTCACTACCTAAATAGACAAGAGAAGAAAACCTATGTAAGCTAAAATTTTCAACCCTATCAAAAATATTTATGTCAGTATCAGATACCCTGTCTCTTTGTACGCAAAATCCTTAAGTCTTCTATCTAGTTCAATTTCAGATGCACCAGGTTAGGGGAGAATACGATTGTCCCTACACATGGCCTGAAGCAATATACAAGTTAGCAAAGCCCCCAAAACACATGAAATGTAGATAGTTAGAAAATGTAGGATTGAATCAATATTTAGCGTAATAGACCACTCCTAGTGTAAAAAGAATTACACATTTACAGGAAACTCCAAGAAAAATACCTTGAAGTTGTTTACCCCATCATCAACCTTTCTCTCAAGGTCATCCAATATACTATCTATACTTCCACGGAGTACCACCGTTGACACCAAGTTTCCACCTTCTTCATTTTTCACAATAGTTTCCTACAACATGCTAGGAATGATGTTAAAATTGATCTTAAATTAATAATTCATTATTGTAAGACCTAAAACATGGGACCCTTAATATGACAAATTGTCAAAATCTATAATAAATTTTCTATCCAAGAAAGTGAACAAGGCCTTACTCTAATGCCACCAATTTCTTCCGCTGAACAGAGTTAGCAAATCCTAGCTCATCTAGACTTGGCTAGCTAAGTTTAACTTGCAACATAGATGTAAACACATTAATTATAGAAATATGTCAACCTTGGGATACAAAGTAATTACCATGATAAGATATATGGGATAGAAATGCTTACAAAGGACACAACACCAGTTGTGCGGCAACATCGGCGTAGTTCAAATTTTGAATTGATTTTCAAAACCATGAGTCTATAAAAGAGTGATAGACAACATCTATAAATAGGCAGTGTAGAGAGAATGCTTCTCACATTATTTTGGTTTAAAATATATTTTGACTGTTTCATACAAAATTCCATGAATATTATTAGGATATGATATGCATATGCTTAGACCTATCCCATGAAGGAAAGTTGAAACTTGAAGCATATATTTAAGAATAACATGCAATCGATTCTATAGCCATAATCATGCTAGGATTGTTCTGATATAGAATTTCTATGTACTCATGCAAGTTTACCAGGTATATCCTCTCACTGCAGAAAATTTGAGAGAATCAAAATAGGCACACTGATGAATAAAAAAGAACAAAATTGAAACAAATTTGCTTATATTTTGATGCTATGAATGATTTTTTCAAAATCGATGTATGACAACCCTTGTAATTGGTAGAGTGGCCATTTTAAATAAATTGTTGCATCAATGCAACTTGATAATATATGATACTACCTTTATTTTATATAGTTTTGAAACAAAACAACCAGGAATATCAATCGATAAAGGTGTAGGATTGTGGATATAAATTCAGTTGTTGTAATCCGTACAATAGTGTTATGCCAATAGGCATGTAAAATAAATTTTCTACAAAAATATACTTTTGATTGTTTTCCTTTACTCACCGACAAGAATTCATAGAAGTTTTACGCTTTCTATCCAAATTCCCGACACTCATGAAAAAGATAGAAACGTGTTGCTACTCAACTGAGATTAGATAAGATAAGATAATTTTATCAATGTCCAACGAATGATCACGTATGTCAAAAGGACTCTCGGGTACAAAATGATGTCAATACAAAGTGGGAGTACTAAAACCACTCCTATGAAAAGTAAGATGTAGAAACTAAGGTATGAATCTAATTAAAAATCCTGGAAAGCCAACCCCGGAGATGGAGAATTGATCCAGGCAAAGATAATGGTACAAGCATCTCATAGTCCACTGGAACCATCTCTCCTGAGTCCTAACATCCAAGTCCAAATGGAGGAATCTCAAAATATAAGTATGCCTCGAGGATGCACTGTAAGATGAACTGGACTGTGTCGTGCTGCTTCCTAGAAAAAATATTAAACCTTTCTAACAAAAAAATGCTTGTTGTTAGAAAACAGAACAAGCTCACATAATTACTAAAGACCTATCTATATGCATTGTGGATCTTGAAAACCCCGTGTACCAATGAGATAGATTGATAACATTGCGAACAAACTATTACAGTATTGAAGCTATAAGATAAGATCATTTTATTAATGTATGTGGGAAACTAGGTATCTTCTTTTCCTTTTCAAGTGGCTTCCCACATGGTCCTCCACATGAATGTGGAGTGAGATAAAATTCCACTTCCTGTTCTTGCACCTTCCCACAAAAACAATAGTAATGAATATCGTCTGGGGATGAAAGCTTCATAGACTGACAACCGGGGCATCTCCAGTTGGAACCCATACTTTTCCCATCAGACAAATCTAGAGAGGATGGAGCTCTTGCTCATTTCCCACACACACACACACACATAGATAGATAGATAGATAAATATGGATGGAGTTGCATTTAGTGACTTTATATGCACATGATACACATCAACACTCTTAAATATTTATTCTTATATTCTTATGCAAAAAATAATAAAAATACATCCATACCCATAGTCTCATGGATTGGATTTAGAGTCTTGGAACAACATGTATAGGGAGCTCCCTATTCTAGTGAGCAATGATAAAATCATATCCTCTAATTGGAAACCATTTGACATTATAGGAACTCAAAGAATTAAAAGCATTTTAGGCACTTTGCTTGGTAAAAACTGCCTACATTAGATCTACAGTAATTACATTTTTAAGGTATGCATGCCCTCTTATGTAACATATTTCAAATTCAAACCATATCACCCTGATGTTAATTTTACTAGAATTCATAATGCAATATCCTAATTAAGTTATCTGGGGAACATAAGGATCTCTTTTAGAGAAATTCGTTCTTACTGGTAATTTTTTGTTTGAGAAAGTAAATATCATCAATATATTTGTACCATTTATCAGTGCACTCTACAACCCAGTGTGATCTCTCAAAAAGTACATATCATATGTATGTTTCTATCATGCCATCCAGATAAATGAGGTGCAATCTATAGCCCAATATGAGGGAGATGTATAATGTCCATGCCTACATTTGATGTGACATTTGTATGTTTGTATCTTTCTACCCACTTAAAATTATTAGTATTCATAATTCATAGCCTTGATACCTTCAACACGACAACATAGTTTAAATTAAAGGCATGGGCCTAATCAATGTCGGTGTTACAGATTTACCACCCCCAAAGAACCAAAATTACAAAAACCCTCTTTTAACAATGGATTATCCTAGAATATTTTCCTTGTATTGTAGGAGCTACAACAACATTTCCTCCTTGGTTCCGAGCCCAATCCCTAAGGGGAGGATTTTGAAGGAAGAAAGTCGATAGGATCTCCATCTCAGGATAATAAAAAGATGCAAAAGGTTTCAAGAAGTGTATGGAGGAGTGTGGACAATGTATGTAATTTCCTCTCTTGATTGATTGCAATCAACTAAAATTTACTCTCCATAGGGTTGTGGAAGTTGGGTTATCAAATTGGATGATCTCCAATTACTAGATAATTTACAATGAAATATTTCTTCTATTGATGCAAAATCATATGGGTTAACACATCTCACGTAGATTTTATATTTCTTAGTTCCATACAAGGAGGAAACCCAAAAAATTCCACTCAAAGTTAACTAAAGTATTAGCCTCTTTGGAAGTTAATATCTATTCTTTTAGGCTTCCACAGTGCGTTGGAAGAGTTGAGGAGCTAGAAAGTGCTTCCTATCAAAGGATTTGAACAAATTCTCCCATCACAAGGTTACCAAGCATTATAAGAAATATGAAAATTCAAAGAAGGTTAGAGGAAAACTCAATATTTTCCAGATACAAGAGAAATAAGAAACACCTTCAACGAAAAGAAACATGAAAATATGATAGAAATTGTAGAAATGACCAAGTAAAGATGTCTGTGACATACGTTTGTTTTCTCCGAAACAATGAATGTTTAGTGTCCAAATTTGAAACAAAATTTACCATGAACACTGCTAAAAATGAACATCATAATCCATTTGAAGCTTCTACAAGAAAATAAATATTACAATCATAGCATTTCCAGTAGAGAAGAAACAGTTAAGGTTTTCACTGCCAACTTTCTAATAAAATCAATATTTAACATGCCCAAAAGAAAGCATTGAGAAGCCAAGGGACATAATAATTTGCTTTGTTATTAGTTGTAACTTTTAATATTTCCGTAAGTGTGTTTATGTTTTTTTTGGGAGGCATTACAAGAACACCACCAGTTATGGAATTCCAAGTTAGAGAATCCAAAGTATTTCCTAGGATGATGAGCAAGAACAGGTGGAAAACCTTTGAAAAATAGTCTATCAATTTATGAGTGGAGGTTAAGGGGATGCCAGTTAAAGTGTAGAAAAGATTTCCATATTTTTATTATCTCTCATTCAACCTATAATCACACATGTTCTTGTATATCCATTTCTGCTTGGTATTTTATAAACACTAAACAGAGGATACTCTATTATTTTATATAGTCAATATTAATATTGTGCCTTAAGGAAATCTCAGGTCTCTTAATGTAACATTTAATCATTTTATTAACAGAAATTTCCTTCAGAGTAGGATTTCAAGAAATACACTGATGCATTTTATTAATGCAATCTGAAGAAGATACAAATATTCAAGTTCTTGACGTATTTTTCCCACCACATAAGGAATCTACATAAGAGTGTTTGACAAAACCAAAAAGGTGTTTGAATCTTGAGACTAAGAGCTGTGTAATAAATAAATTTTGTTATCAATTATCGAGGAATACCAAATGTAATGAATACTAATGATCACTCAGGAATAGATTGAACTTGAAATGGTCCCTAAGATAAATCACACCAAATTAAGGATTAATTTGTTGTTACACGTTCCAAACACTACATTAACCTATGAAGGATCCTAACAATAATTTTAACAAGAGCTAGGCGATGATGAGAAGATCTTGTGTATTGAGTCCCCTCCATATTTTTCCATATGGTCTCCTTGAACTAATATAATTTTCTAGTAGAAATAGACCTCAATAGTTTCCAAAGATATTCAAATTATCCATTTAGCACAAAGTACGAGTGCTTGAGTGAAAATTAATGATTATCCCTCCCCTAACTTTAAGCATCCAAGAAATTCCCTAATTAACCAATTGGAATCCTCATACATTAAATTAATCCCACGTTGATGTGCAAACAGTAGCACATGGAATGCTCAAAAGCCATTTATATGGAATTGGGTGAGGAGGTGATTCCAAAAACCTTTTTTATAACCCATTTAGACTAGTGTTTCATGTAGTCCCTTCTCTTTCTCATTATTCTCAACTCTTCTAAGCCTCCAAACCTTTCATCAAATCCATACTAAATGGATTTTACCATTGTCAATCTCTCGATGCCCATAGATAGTATTTTTCCTTCTCCATTCCCTCTTGTGAAACTTTAAGAGAGAAGCATTTAGCAAATTCCCATAAGTATGCAATGTGAACATGACCTAGTTTATGGGATTTCTACATATTAATCCAATAATTGCACTGGATATAATGGAATGAAGACCGGAAACATGCAAAAGTCACTACTACTTGAAAGAGGACTAGACTCTAGACACATCATCAATTTGGTGTCTTGCTAGGATGTCACCATGATCAAGAGCACTAAATTGATCTATATGTATTTAGACCCCCTTGTCCATGTGGGTGTAGAACTTATGAATAATTTGGTACAACCTTCAATGCATATCCATTGAAGGTTCGTGTGAAGTATTTACAACTAAACTTGTGAAGATTTCAAGAGTTATCCTATGCAGATTTTAGAACAGAACTTGAGAAGAATTTATGGTGCAAGTTGTGTTTAGAATCCTGGCATAGAACCCTTGATAAAAATGCAGAATTGAAGTGTTGACAAAGTTTTGAAGCCTAGACCTGTGATACAGGGAATGATTAAATTGTCACAATGAATCTTGATGACGTGAAGACAAGTGATCATATTAAAAAGAGGAAATATGAAAAAAATCTTTTCACAACATTTGTAGCCAAAAGTGAAGAAGTATTTGATAAGTCCCATGATCCTCAGCAAATGCCTAAGCATAAGCCTAGGATAAGTAGATCAATCTTCTTGACAATTTGTCGTAGTAAACTCGAAAGATTCAAATATATGTCTGAAACAGTGATTAAGGGAAGATCAAACTAGCACATTTCTTTTGTTGAAAAACTTTAACATAAGTAATTTGGTTGGGTTGAGATTCTTGATGACTAAGAGCTTCTATTAAGTGACCAAGGATCGTTGAATAGGTTATATGTCTCAAAATGTGATAAACTATTTGAGGAGTGTTGGGAATAGCGAGTGCACAATTTTGGTAAAGTTTTTCATAAGACCAAATTGATCTCATGTTAAGAGCTATCTTGTAAGACTGTGTTGAGTATCACTCCAAACATGGATAAAGACTTGTAGCATAATGAGCGATCCCTAGTTCACTCGAGGATTGTAATAACCGAGGGTAATTGATGATGAGCATGAACATACAACCCTACCACAATAACCCCTATCAATGATTAAAGAATATTTGTAATGACTTTTGAAGGTTTGTGAAAGGAATCCTATACCTTCTTGAACCACGCTTTATATTTTCTATGAAGTACATGTCAGCCTTGTGCAAGCACTATGTGATGACAATGTCAAGCAAATACATACATGTGTTGATATATTTCAGATATACTGAAGTATGTTATCCTATAACAACATATATCTAAATTGGTAAGACAGAATGATAGCAACAAGGATGATAAAAGACTGTTGGGTTGCAGATTTGACCACAAGAGAAAGGGTTACTTACTATTATAACCTACTTACAAAATATCCCTTCCAGAAGTCTGATTAGAGGTAGTTTGGAATTTCATTGAAGGACAATAACTATTGTAATAGTTTTGTGTATTGGCCAGCATATTGGTGCAATGTTAAAATCATAAATGTTCCTCCATGCAAATCTTGTAGCTGATATTTCTGAGAAAATGCATTGTTGTTTGAGGAGAATCACAAAAGTATTATTTTTTCAGCAGAAAAGAAACAATTGAGTGGATTACAAATCATCTCGAAATTCACCTTAAGAGCAGATCCAAACAAAGAACTTGAGAAGACAAGTAAATGTAGGAATTGATCTAAAGATGAAAATCAAAGAAAGGTGTGCAAAATGACAATCTAATGTTTCAAGAAGGACTTTGTTATTTCCAAGAAATAAAGAGTATCTTTAGTGATGATAATAAGTCCGCTAAGAAGGGTCTGTATATGAACAATAAGGGATAAGGAACAATATCTTCACAGGGGGAGCAGCTCAACAAGAAAAGTCAATGCACAGGGGGAGTATGAAGAACCATTTGAATATCTTGGTGTTGCATTCAATCATATATTTGACATTGAAAAATAGTTAATAGCATCTTTGGATGAAGTAACAAACTTAAGAAAGATAGGAAGGAAGCAGTCCAAGGAAATCATTGAGCTCACTACTCAACTAGCTGAAGCAGGAAAAAAGAGCCAAGAGAAAGAAGTTGAGTTCAAACAGATGAAGAAAATCCTTGCATTCAAGTGAAAAGGATAAGGTGGACACCGAACCTGTATCATCTTCTCGAGGGATTCCACATCAAACTAGAAAACGTTCTGAAAAATGACTTGTGAAACATCATCGAAACAAACTCCTTCTTTAAAGTTGATAAATTACATAGGACCATAACCAAAGCTCAATGCAAGAAATTTCAGAAATTAAACGCATTAAAAGACATCTACTACAACAATGCTTTCCGACCATTGAAACCCACCTAGGTAACAGATCTCAGCAATAATTCTGCTCATGAAACTAAGAATTGTTGGGTAACTTGACTGAGAGACCCTAGACAGCATAAGTAGCATATAGCCACTGCAATCACAGAAATGTAAATGGAAAGAATAAGTACCATATAGCCACTACAATCACAGAAATGCTGCATAATATGCGGTAAGGATTCTAAGGAATGCATATGGATGACTGCAAATCTTAAAGAACTTTATTTCATGCCACCTCTGTGACATCTTTAATGATCCTTGATGGAAAAAGTTTAGTTTGATTTGCTAACTGATAGGTGGTCTTTTTTAATCTCAACTATCCCAAGTCTTATGATTGTTGTAAGAATAAAATTTGAATTCAATCTTTTGTATGTGAAGTCTACATTACATTAGTTATTTCTAATATGTCAGATTTGGATTTTTTATGAAGTTATCTTTTTGTTGTTTTTACAAATTTTACCCTTCTTTGAAGATTCTAGTGTATACCCTTAATGAGATTGAATCAAGTCATGTTGAGAGTCAAATTCCTTGCTGAGAAATATAATCCAATGATCGCAATCAAATTGCATTTGTATGCAACATCTCACATGCTTGTTATAAATAAATATTGATTTTTGTTCTCTTGTAAAATGTCTAAAATTCATGACTTTAGATAGTAGACTTGGAATTTGGAATTTCCATCTGGTCCAGGTCCCAGTGTTTGCCAAGTCCAAAACAATGCCACTATGGGGAGAATTATAGTGATAACAGTTGCAAGTCACATGACACATGACACACTGCTTTCCGGTTAGGACTATTTATTTTCTTTGCCTTGATTTTTCCCCATAAATTGTCTGCCAGGTTATTTGTTCCAATAACTTATAAAAATATTTAGCCTCTAACATATTTTATTTCAATTAACTATTCATCATTTTTTTATGAAATGGTTTTATTTAAAATAAAATCTAGATGCATGCACCTAAAATTGGGTTCATAATTGCCACACTAAAGAGCAAAAAGAGTAAGAGTATTCCTTAGGGACCAATGCATGTGGAGTTTAGTGATGATACCACATATTCTATGAAGGGATTTAGCTCCATATCTTTCCAAATGACTTCAAATGATGTTCTTGAGTTACATTTTGTCATGTTTGTGCCTGATTTAATGAATAATATACTTTCAATTTCTTGCATGAAAGATTTACAATGTTTAGTTGAGTTTGATGGTTAGCAAGTCACCATCTGAGATAGAAACCATGGATTTACCATAATAAGAGATAGCAGCCATGGATCTAGTTGAGTTCTAGCAAGGAGTTCAAGAAGATGGCATTTACAAGCTACCCGCATATCCAGTTGAGCAGGTATGGAAACATTCCATGGTGGAGGAGGGTTTCCAATGTCCATCTTTAAGAAGACAATTACAAAGAGATTCTCTCAGTAAGAAAAAGTTGAAATTCTTGAGACACTTAGTCTAGTTGTCCAAGGATTCTCCCAAAAGAGTTAGTTTCCATTGATGATCTAATGCATGTACCACCGATTTTGGATTTTAGTATCCATTAGTTGGTACTCAGGATGGGCATTTATGAACTTCGTGCATATGCCAATTATTTATTTGATCTTGGCTTGGCCCTATATATATAGATCATTTCATTATTGCAAGAAATCCAAAACAGTTCATGTAATGGTGTGGGAAGAGTTTGACCAATGAAGTTCATGAAGGAGAAAGGAGGTTGGAAAGTTTTTGATGTAATATTCCTTGTACAAAAGGTTTTCACCTTGAAGATCTGAAAGGAGTTCAAAGTACAAAAGGATGCAGTGATCTAGTGTTGTGTTTCTTGAGGTTTCCAAGAGGTCAAAAATTTGATCAAACCCCTATCAGAGGGGCCGTTTGAGATCTAGAAGCATCAACTTATGTTTGGCTGTGATCACTTTCCCCAATCTGAGGGAGTGTTAGAGTTTGTATCATTGTAAGTTTTCTCATCCTAGGCACACTTGTCAACTCAGCAATTACCTCTAGAGATGTCCAAGACCTGGGTGCATACAGAGAAGGTATAGTGGTGGGCTACAACAACTCCTAAGAACGGCTCAGTTACAGGTACAGGTGCAGATAATATTTCAGCTAGGAAAGAGAAATTTCATATTGTTGCATCAAAAGTAGAAAAACCTTCCATATATTTCCAGCTTAACTGTATACCTTAACTGGTAGTGAACTGACACTTGCAAAAACCTTTCCATCTATTTCCCTGTTTGCAATATTGAGATATCCACTTTTATGTTCTCTAACTTGATAAATCAAGTTGCTAACGCTAATGTATCTTTGAAGAGTCTAGAGGACCTCTTTTTGGTGAAAGAAAGAATATTACAACCAAACACACAAGCAAACAGGGAGGTTGTCGGAAAGGGGAAGTGTTTCCTATTTTCCAAAAGTCTCATGGATTTTTCAATGCAACAATTTCTTTAGATCTCCTTTCCATTGCATTATGAAAAACCAATCCATGGTAGGGAAATGGAACGTGACCTTCAGCCATTGTGAGGTGGTGATCTCACATAGAATAGTGAAATAGCAGTGAACATTAGTGCTGGGAAAAAGAAAAAAGTTTCTATTTCCAAGGATGCATGATCTAATGCAAATGTTTATTGATTTAATGATCCTCTAAGTGCATGTGATGCCCATATTGATTATTGGGTACTTGATAAAGGCCTTGAGAATGAACTCAGAGGCAAAACACAAGTTTTGGTTACCAAGGAATTGCATTGTTTTCAACATATTGGTAGAATTGTTTTGATACATAAGGGCATGATTGAAGAGGAGGAAACATGTGAAGAGATCACCATCCATGGGCCATTATTTCAGAAATTGATAGAAAATGCTGGAAAAAATGGAATCGTTACAGGAATAATGAACACAAAATTATCTCTTGTTCAGGTTAATGGTGAGCAAATAAAGATCGATTGAAGTCCATCATTCAAGAAAAAAAATACCAAGAAAGTCTTTATAATCCCTTATCTAATTACATAACTACGCTTAGTTGAGATACATTGCTAAATTTTTACATAAAACCAAATAACCAACCTGCAATTTTGGAAGGGAAGTTTGAGATTTTGAATCTAGAGCTGAAGAGTTTATCGCCCGCCTCTTCAAGATCCTCCAAGTTCTCTCCAATTCTCTTATATTCATCGCAGAGCTGGAAAATAAATACCCAATTCTAAACCCTCAACAGTGGTTAATTGGCATCACAATTTCTTCAACAGGAATCAATGGTAGCTTCAAAAATGTCAGAAAACACCTCTCGGACCTTGTTCACAGCTATTTTCCTACCACAACCCACCAAACCCTCCTCATTTCCCTCCAATAGAAAATATTAGGCTCCAATAATCTATTATCTGAGTAATTCAAGGAGAAAATATCCACGAATTCATGATAATCCTCCATCGCTGGGTAATTCAGAGAGGAAATCTCCATGAATTCAATAATCCGCCATGAATGAAGTCGAAGAGGTCGATTATATATTTTGGTTCAAGCTAGAGGTCGATCATGAAGTCAAGAAGATGTGGGTCATATGTTTGGGTTCAAATTGGAGGTCGGTCATGAAGTCAAGAAGATGTGGGTCATATGTTTGGGTTCGAACTGGAGGTCAGTCATACATTTGGGTTAGACTGGAGGTCAATCGTACGTTTGGGTTTTTTTTATCCACCTTGGTAATATATGCCACATATGGTTTTGATTTTTCTAAAATATTGGCCCTATGTGATTCTTTCCTCATGCAAATGATTCACCATTAGCCTAATACACCAACAACCCTTTCCAAGGCTCCATTATGGTGGAAGGAAAATAGAAGATATTTATTTTATTGTGTCTATCACATTTTGAGTATGAAATCTTAGTTAGGATCATAGTTTTGAAAGACATTTATATATCCTCTATAATCTTCAACATCTTTTATTGCTTCAGCGCAAGATAAATAGGTGGGGTTGTTATGTATCCCCCTTCTTCCTTGTGAGACATGTAATGTGGGTACATGTGTGTAATAATAAATAGTGATAAAAGGGATATGGTATAGGACATCCCCTTTGATAACTACACATGGAAACCAATTCCATGTGTTCAAACACCTTCCCCCCCTCACACAACAAGTCTACACTTGCATCACTTTGAACCTAGGCTTGGATTTTGAACCCGATTTGTTTGCATGGCTATGATACATCCCAACCACTAAGCCACAACCAAACTGATATTGAATAACTGAATACATCTCGGAATAATTTATATGAATTTCAAATATCCTCTTATCTCTCTTCTCTCCTTTGAAGACTTCTCATTAACCACTTTATGATGGTTTTGTAAAAATTTAATTGTCAACATATTCAAAATTTTGAAGGTGGGTCAACTAGCCATGACCTTGAGACTCATGGGAAACAACATTCATTATAAAATTTGGAGAAACCATTCTAAATATCTATCACTAGCTCAAGCTTTACAACTATCTCTTTTAAACTACCAACTAATTACACATGTTTTTCCATCGTATAGTTGTAGATATTTTGAAGAAAGAAAAATGAATTTCTTCATCTTTGTATTTTCAAAGAATTTGTGTTGAAGAGGAATCAACCATTAAGGCTCAGATAATCTTGAAAGCTAACAATGTATGCACGTATGTTCTTTTATTACTAACTTCCACCAGTTCCATTCTAGTTGAGTATATGCATTTAAATTCTTTGTTTCCTTGGCCAAATTATTATTATAATATATTCGAACATGTGTGCATTATCTTGTGTTGACTTATGAATCTATATAACTTGCATCCTATGCAATGCTTTTGCACTAATATTTTTAACTATGTCACTATATTTATGTGACAAAGAATATAATATAATTGCACTAATATTTTTAACTATATCACTCAATTTATGTGATAAAGAACATAACATCTTCAGACTTACATGATCCCATGAGCCACATATCACATCATAATATACCAAAAGCCAAATGTGAAAAGCCATTTTATACCATAGAAAAATGTCTTTAATGATTAAGTAGAAAGAAATATGTAAATATTGTTATACGTAATACAAATTTGCGTCTTTAATAGTCAAATTTTGATCAAATTAATGTCAAAAATTGAACCACCTCGATGAAGTGCTAGGGACAAGGTGGATGTACCCATCATAATATCATTATCCCTCCTTACAAACCTTGGATGAAAAGAACCTTAAAATCGACCTTGAGCACATGCATAAATACAATAGGCAAATTTCTAGAGCTTATGATAGATAATTTATTTTCAAACCATATATACAATATTATAATATAATTTTAAATTTTTTTAAAAATTAAGACTCTTAAGACAAGTTTGAGCCTAATTGTTTGGGTCCATATGTCATAATGACCGATTACATGTCAGGGCCTATAGCCTTGTCACATTGGCAGGTTAACCTTTACTACACCTTGTTTATACTTTACCTTTGCGTTGGCATTACATGGATTAAGAGAGATTGCCAATGTCACCTTACAAACCCTCTTCACACTTTAGGCCAGTTCTCCCCTGGCTCAAGGGGGGCTTTCCTAGAATAGGAGTTACTAGAACTTAGGCAATGGAATTCAAAGTGAAACGAAGAGATAGTTTTAGCAAAACAATATTATAAGTTTAAAAAGAAAAATGGATGAGTGGACCGAAGACTAGTGTCTTATCCATTGGGAAAATGGGATCAAATCAAGGTTCAATGGGAGGCCATCCTCCATCCTATTGAGGAAACTATGGCAATTGAGTCTAAAACGTACAAGCTACAATTATAGCAATGTGTTGAGGCTTCAACATGCCCATGTTAAATGATTTTGGAAATTGGCGTCCTTTATCTGCCTACAAGGCCTTTTTCAACGGGGCTTCTCAGGAACATTGTTTTTCTGTGGTCTTGGGTCTCTCATTATTTGATTTGGAGATGGATCTTCACTTTAATTTATGGTTAAATTGCAGTTTATCAGGACCAATACGAGGGGAGAGCTATTGGCGCTCTGGCATGTCCTCTTTTTTTCCAATTCTCAACATCTTTCTTTACACCATATTGTTGGTGTCTCTAAACTTGTAGTTGATTGGGTGAAAGGTATGTGCTCTTTAAAGGTGATGGAGCTCTCATCTTGGATGGCTCATGTTAATATTCTGCTCAAAGCCTTTCCTGATGTCTCTATTATGCATATCTTCAGGGATTTCAACACACATGCAAATGCTTTATCCAGAAGTGGTCTTTTGGTCTCAGAGGGGTTTATTCATTTTGAGGAGTGGTGTGGGGTCTACTTTTTTCTACATGTATTTTTCATGTTTTTGTCTCATAGATGGAGACCTTTCTCCTCGTTTCTATTTTTTTGTACTTAGCGGTTATATATACCTTTCCTCTTTTCTTTTCGGTTTGTTTCCCCATTGATGACTTTTCCATCCATCTGCATTGTTAAAATTTAGTAAAATATTGTATAGATTTATTATCAAATTTGTAATTTTCCATTCTCAATGTGACACAACTAAAAATGACTAACATAAATGACTAATTCACATTAATCATTGTTAGCTAGTCATATTTATATTCCTATGACTAAATTAGTCATTTTTATTTTAGTCAATTGTTATCTAGTCATATATTTTATCCCATGACTAAATTAGTCATTTATCTTAGTCGTTTTTTGTTGGCTTATTTGAAATTGCTCAATTTTAGTCGTTTATCCCTTGAAAAAATAGTGGTGACTAACTTTTTTAGTGGCCTAGTCACTTATCTCTCATTTTGTACTGGTGAGTGGAACAGCAATAAGTTGGATTTCAAAACTACAGAAGGTTGTTGCACTTTCAACAACGGAAGCAGAGTATGTTGCTGTTATAGAGGCTAGTAAAGAGATGATTTGGTTGCAGAGGTTTATGGAGGAATTGGGTAAGAAGCAGATGGATAGAAGGTTGTATAGTGATAGCTAGAGTGCCATTCATCTTGCAAAGAACTCAGCATTCCATTCCAGGACTAAACATATACAGCTCAAGTACCATTTCATATGCTCTGTTCTGGACAATGAACTGTTGAAGCTAGAAAAGATACAGACTAGCCAGAATCCTGCAGACATGTTCACAAAGGTAGTGACCAGAGAGAAACTGAGTTCTTGCTCGGTTTCAATTGGCCTTCTAGCATGAAGGTGAAGAGGAGAAATTTGCCAAGTCCAAGTCCAACAAGTGCAGCAGTGGTGGAGTTGCTGTGATCAGTCTCCAAGTGGGAGATTGTTGGTTGTGGAGCCTGATCTTCCATTCTCATAGATGATGATTCAGCCGTGTTTGAACCCCAGGTTTGGTTATGATACTGACATGATCCCCAGGGGGTCCGGGGATCGTGCCCATGGTTTTGGGTAACCTGTGGTATTTTCCCATTGTATTTCCCTTATAAAAGAAAGACTTTGTAATATGGTTAGGGTTGATGTATTAGGTATTAAGCATTGTAAAGATCTCTGAGATCATAAGAGAGACTGTGAGATAGTGAAGAGGAAGTGCATCCATTGTGCTACAGTTTGTATCCCTTCACTTTGTTGGACGGTATAATAATAAGGACTGGCAACTTCAGTGTGGACGTAGCCCATCTTGGGTGAACCACGATATATTGGTGTCTCTCTTGTAATGTGTTTTTGTGATTATATTTGCATTTCTGTTTATTGTTATTGCTCTGTGATCCTGTTTTTCTAACATGAACTAATTCAAGTGATATGGTTAACCCTTCCATCCAAGCACACATATGAACTTCTCATATATATAGGTTAATTTGATATAATATGTGATGCAATGCTGGTTAGAATTGACTATTATAACCATTACAAGGTTAAGTATGGAAGAAGTCATCGTCTCCTATTTATTGTTTTGTAGCCCTAAAGTCACAATACTTTGTAATGTAAATATCACTCCTTAGTTTGTTTGGTTAGGTATGTTGTTGCTAAAAGGAAAATATGCAATACCCATTCAAATACAAGGGACTCATATTGAGGTCACTTGGTGTCTAGAAATAACATCTATATGTATGTGAAAACTTTTCCATAATATTGTTATTGAAGACAAAATCATGTATGCAAAAATGTAATCAAAGACAGAGTCATATAGATAAGTGTAGATCCATCTATTAATATGCAAAAATGATGCAATCATGTACACTTTTTGGAAAAATGGAACATCGTTCCCAACGTTTATATAATGGAAACTCGTGCCCTGTACAAAATGTGGCAACTTGTGCCCTATACAAAATATGGCCAATGGTTCCCTATACAAAATATGGAAAATCGTGCCGAAAATGCCACATTGTGGCTAGTGTACATAGGAGGGTCTCTCAATCCTCCTGCCCACCCTCGGAGCTCCCAGGTGCATCTCCAAAATCGATCTTCCTCTTCTTCATGCTAGAGGAAGCTGGGTCCTTCGGGTGTCTTGGAACACGTCCCCCTGAGCCCTGAAATGACAACAATAATATGTCAACTTTTCCTGGCAATTATACAAGTATAAAACATAATTTGAAAGTAAAAATGGTTTTCAAATCTTAGATAACTCACCTCGTGTGAGACTGTAAGTTGTGAGGGGGTCTCCCTCCTCCGTGCTCCTAGTCTCTCAATAATGCCACCCTGCAACATTTAGAACAAATAGATAAATGATGAAATTAGATGCATATAGTAATTTTCATTAAAATTGAACGAGATTTTCATAAACTAGCCAATCTCACCGTGAACAAAACCAGCTGGTCTTCAGGGCTGGCGGATGGAGCAGTCGGCTTGAAAACTTGCTCCGATGCTAGGGTGGATGGTATAGGGGAGGATGTAGCCACATCGAGGGTGGATAAACCACTAGGGGGCATAGTGGAAGAAGGGGGGGTGGCAGAAGGAGGCATGGACTAGGGTGGGAGAAGTGGAGATGCATGCCTAGGGTGATAAACCCTAACTGGCTGTAGTATGGATCGGGGCACCCTGGAAGGGGAAGCGAGTGTGGTGGGGAATGTGGGGGGGGTCGAGATCTATGTTGCGGTGGAGGGATGGGTGATGTGTTGTGGTCAGATGGGGGAAGGTGGGAACATGGGAAACTTATACGGAGGTGGTGGAAAGGTTGGGATGGAGTGATGGGACGCATGATATGAAACAGAAGGGGGAGCTGGATGGAACTTTGGTGTTGGATAGGAGGGGGGGCTGGATGGAAGGGGGTGGGGAGGGATGCATGGAATGGGGTATGTATTCCAGGGGATACAACTGACATATACGGTGGCCGGAAGGTCGGGGAGGGAGGAATAATGGAACTATCAGGCCAAGGTGCTCGCACTTGCATACACATTTATAACCTCATAGTTTAATATAGAAAAATATAAATACACACAGACAAGTCATCATATTTGAAATTAAATTTATGCTTTAATACACACGATACCTACGCACGTGGAGATCTGCTAATCCCCAGTGGAAATGGATGGTCGCTGGAGCCTGCGAACACTACATTTTTTAGACTAAATTTATAAAAAAAATATTAACAATATTAAACACAATGCCAATGAGAATGACAACGATAGTACTTAAAAAACATGACTGCAATTAATTTATATTCAAGTTAGATGATAGTGGTTTGATGGGATTTGGATATTATATAACGTTTTTATTGTATTGGTGTAGTCCATTTGTTCAGGAGTTGGTAAAGAATGTGGTTGTTGGGATTGTGTCCTTTGACCCACAATGGATTAGGTCCATGATAATTTGGCAAAGAAGGTTGACAATTTATGCTTGAAGTGTTTGATGGCCAAAGTTGTCATTGATGACAACACGTTAAGGACAAAGGGGGAAGTGATGACATGGCAAAGACTTGACTGGACAAATGGTAAACATGACAAGCTTTGATGACTTGACAAGTGGCAAGCAAGCATGACAAGTGTAGAAGACTTGAAAAAGTGGAGACATGACAAAGGATTGATGACAAGGACTTGATAATCAACATTGATGACAATACATTAATGACAAAGACATGGAAGAGTTAAGAACATGGAGCATACACATTATGGAAAGCACAATGGAGATGGTGACATGGCTCGAGGGATGGAAAAGGTGACAAGTATGACAAACATGGCAAGCATGGAAGAAGGACATGTCAAGCTAATGACAAGACAAAGACAAGTGACAATCAAGCAATCTTGATGACTTGTCAAGCATGGTGTTTGATGACATGGAACATGACAAGGAGGACATGCTTGGTGACAAGAAGGATTGATAAGTTGGTGACATGGAGGATGATGAATTGGAAAACATAATATTAGAGGACAAAGACAAGATGATGAGATGGACAAGGAAGATGTGTGGGCATTTGGAAGGCCCCTTTCAAGCATTTCAAAGCACCATTGCGGGCATAATCAAAAGGACCCTGTAGGCATTCTTTGAAGCACCCACTGTGGGCATTTATGGTGTATTGCGGGCTTATTGATAAGGGCCTGTGGGAATTTACATAAGACCATTGCATGCATAATCCAATACCAATACAGGCATGTGTTGATGGCCCTTGCGAGCATCAAATTGGAGCCCACTGCGGGCATTTTTAAGAGTGCATTGCGGGCATCTTAAGGGCATATGTGTGTCTCACACTTAATATTTTGAAAGGATAGAACATGACATGGCATGAAATTAAAATTAAATAAGGTCACATGACATGGCCATAATTAAATAAATCATATTTGATTTATTTAATCATCTTAATGATAAAACTATAAATAGAATTTCATAGAAGACAAGAGTATAAATAGAAGACAAGTTTCATTTTTAAGGAAGCAATGTGTGAATATTTTGGGAGATTTAGGAGAGCTTGATGAATATGGTTGTCTACTATTGTCATTGATAACAACATTAATGACAAAGTTTAAGCTTGAAGAACACATGGCATAAGGACGTGGAAGCAAAGGTTGATTTGGTGGAAAAAGTGATGGGCATTGGAGCCATTGGCACACCTATTGAGCCAAGAGTCAAATGACCCATATTGTGGTCATTTGAAGATGATTTGGACAATGAGAGTACATGGCAAAGATAACTTGGATGACATGGTTACAAATGGCAAAGCATAAATAACACACATGGCATTGGTCAAGCACAGGAAGAACAAGCAAGCATTGGATGGTAGTCTGAGGATGAAGGACACTGCAGGCATCACCAAAACCCCAGCTGCGGGCTCATCATTGGTCAAGTAAGAATGACAGATTTTGGAAATTTCTTTCCCATTTCTATAATCATTAGAGGTCTAGGACGCCTAAAGTGAACATGAACATATGTTTCTAGTTTTCGTAGATTTCCATGTTTTATAAGGTTTCATTTTTTTTTGGTTGGATTATATGAATTAATAGCTCTCAAATAATTTAGACAATATAATAAACACAACTGTAAAATACGATGATAATATGGTAATTACTCAGTGCTAATTAATTTGTAATTACTGAACACAAATTACTCGTAACAGGATCTAATTATTCAAAGTAAAGAAGTTACCTGTGTGTATGGTGCCACAATATCCTCTACTGTTGCCATGGCTCGGTTGAGGTCAAAGGAACCGATGTCCTCCCACCCGGAGGATGGAGAATCGGTCCTAAATAATTGTGCATTAAAACAAATAAAGTCAACAATGTGTAATTCAAAGTTAAATATATTAAACAATTTGATATCAAATAAAATACAACAAATAATTGAACATTAAATAGGAGAATAGCTAACCTGATCCATGTAGCTCTTTATGGCATGCTGCTGCATAGGACCGTGGCAAGAATGACCACAGTGAGAACAACGATGTGCCGTTGTTCCAATAGAACTAGAAGGCCCCGCCTGGGTTCCACCTATAGCCGGCATGTCTCGGCCACCACCCATGGACGTTGCAACTATGTCTGTCTGATCGATGTCCTCCCGGCTCTGTGAAGACATAGCCACAAATGTGGTATGTCTAAGCAAATGATGTGTGGCACGTCTAACTGAGTCATCGATCTCATCTAGGATGCTACCAAACTCGGGTGGCTGAGGAGGGGGGTTTGGCTCTCTCCTAGGTGCAGGAGGTCCTCTAAGTGGGTTGCTTCGGGCATGAGGTCGATATTGGGCAGAGCCAAGACCAACACCCTGAAACTCAGTGATGTCAAAATAGTTGACATGGTATCCTAGCTCAAACTCAGCCCACAATTTCCGAAGGAAATACTATGGGACCTCCAAATTGTTGCACAGGGGCCTATCAAACATCATAAACCATCTCTTTCTCCAGTTATCTCTCCATCGTTGGTAAATACACCAGTCCATGCAAACCCATCTCTTCCTCACATCTGGAGGCTGTCCTGTCGAGGGAACTATGAATTTGCTATACAACTGGGCTTTGGTGATGTTGAGGTCTTTTATCTGTTCTTTGGACATCCCAATGGAGTAGTGTTCCCTCATTCGAGCCCTGTATTGGCTCAGATTTGTGATCTCACTATGTGCATTGTTGATGGAATCAATAATGTTTTGCAATGATGAAGCCAAGGAAACCTGAGAGGGTTCCTTGGTGCTCTTCAATTCATCGCTTAATACCTTCAATTGATTTAAATCTTGGTGCAATTGATCTTCGGAGTTTTCATTCGGTTCATTGTCTGTTCCAATGTTGTCTTCTGAAGGTCAGGCTTCATTGGTTTCATCTGATGGTTTAGGTGTGTTTGTCATCTTGTTAGGTGTAGATGGCCTGCAATTAATTTTTTCAGTTTTTTAATGGATTGTAATTTTTTTTTAAAATTAAAATTGAAATGGAAAACAAAAAAAAAACAAAAACAACAACAAATTCATGCTTCAATGAGAGCCTACCTAGAGAAAACGTTGGCAAGGTGGTGGAGGTGCGAAATGGTGGCATTGAGGAGGCCTTCGGGTGCTCAAGGACGCATTCACGAGGTGCTTGTTTGGCCACCGTGCGCTCGTGGGGTTTTTGAAAATGACAAACTCATGAGCTCTATTTTTTTATAAAAAACAGCAGCGTGCGCGTGTCATTAACGCATGCGGGCCATTTTGTGCATACGGGTTAACAAAGCGTGCGCATGCCTTTTTTCCACATGGACGTTATGCATTGCCGAAGCCACGACGCATGCGTGCATTTGGAAGCGCGTGGACATCACTTTTTTTCTCCGCTCACGCGCTGTTGTTGCGGCCTTTTTGGGTACTAGCTTCGTGCGGGTACCCAAGTGATAATCATTATTGTACAAAAGTATTTCTATAATGAAACTTCAAACTTGATATCCTACTCACTCTTTTTGCCAATTGTGTGTGGTAATATTATATTTTTTCGTTTTTATCTATGCGATTAGTTTCCTGTTTTCTCTTTCCATAATAAAATGATGGTGTCTTTAAGCTAAATGAATTATAATTATTTTAATGGATGTGATAATTTCATTAGGTGCAATATTGAATAAAGTTAATGTTTTGTTGTTTTTGTCCATGTTTTAGGTGTGTGTTGAGAGAGAAAGTTACACTAATATGATTAAGTTCTTCACCTCATAATAACTCAATGGTTGTGTTTAGACTAATGCAAAACTTAGGAAATGTTTGCACCTCAATGGATTTGATCCTTCTTGGTTACTTCCTAGATCTAGAGTTAAGAAGGGTCTATTCTAGTTTTTTTTTTATAATTTTTTTTGAAGGAGGTCACTTTTTTTTCTATTTAATTTATTAATGTTATGGGATTGATCTTACAATCTATTGAATATTGGGTTATAAAATTTAATATGAATTTATTTTGTAATTATATTTATCTTTGGAGAATTTTATATAATAATAATAATAATCTACTTTGATGTCACAACGTAATTTGGTGTATGAGACAAGAAACTTTAAGTGGTAAAGTCTATAAAAGTGTGTGTGTGTTTGTGTAACACCTACTTTTTATTTTTATTTTGTGAGGCGGCATGAATTTTTTTAATTTTTTATTTATTTATATTGCATAATGTTAAAACGTGACAACATCTCTATCATATTGGGCTTTAGAGCACATGGCTACTCTCAATGCGATAATTAAGAAAGAAGAAAGATAAGAAAGATAAAATTGAGTATTTGTTTATACTTGACTCTATCCTTATATTTGAGTTCTTTAAAAACATCATTGCCATTACTATTATCATTATCATTAAAAATTATTATTATTATTATTATTATTTTAAAAGTTAAAATGAAACCTACAACAAATTACTTTAAAAACTACACCTAAATCACCTAATTTTAAATAAATTACTTTTGAAAATTTAATAAAAGAAATACACATTCTTAATCATTTATTTTTTAATTAAAAATTATATAATAAAAATACATCGTCGAAATCATTTTTTTTAAGTGCAACAAGCTATCCAACTATTTTACAAAGCAAATACGATTTAGCACTCAATTTTGTAAAGAAATAAAAATTGTGCTTTTAAAAAAAGGCCAAAGTGTACTTAATGAGTCATGAGTCATGCCAAAAGCATTGTTGCCACGTTCCGCGTTCATTGCGGCCGAGCATGCCATTTTTGCTACGGATAGTGACCAGCACACATACAGTTTGTTATCCTATACCGAACGCATGATTTTGCTACGGAAGTGAAGGTATCATGGATATTTTTCCTATAAATATGAATAAGGAAGTCTTCCAATAAGAGAAGATTATTTTGGGGACTCTTTAAAGAAATGACTGATAGAGTAGTATGATAAATATGTTTTGCAATGTGTGAGAAGCTTGTAATTGTTTGCTCTAAAGTTGAAATGGGTAGAAATGGAAAAATAAGATTCCACAAGCGTTTTCTATTAGAGTTATTGTGGTTGCAGTATCACAGATATCTCACTTTACAGAGTGGATGCAAATAATTTCTGTGTGATTGGAGTATCACAAACACCCCACATTTGTGTAAGTCCATCAGAAGAGCCTTCTCGAGTACACATCTATTGCCATAGGAAGAAACCGAGAAAGCGCAGACTTCCACGGGCAGCTCTTCGCACTTCATCATGGTGCCTGAAAAAATACAGCACATCACCCCCAATATATTAAATCCAATGACTATTACAAAGAAGAAGTAAATGATAGAGAGAATGACAGATGAAGATATAGATAAAAGAACGCACTGTGTACTCCATGCACCGCAATGGCCATTAATATGGTGAGGAGGGGAAATATGTAGGAGGAGGGTGAGGGTGCAGCATGTATGGGCTTGGTGGAGGCCATGATCTCTATTCAAGAAACACTAGTTAATGTGAACTTGCTGAGAAAAAGCAACCCAGCTACTTGAGCTCTTTAATGTCAGTGAGGTTGTCGGTCTGGGTGGGAATGAGAATGAAGCTCTGTATTTATATTGTTAGGCCACTGCGCGCCTCTCTACATTTCAGTGTTGAATCAAGGAGTTTTTTTCAAAGTTGGGTGCGAGTGAGACTGATTAAGAGGGAGTGTATTTTTTTTAGATTCATGGAATTTGTTTTTGTTTTTTGTTTTTTTTAATCAGGAATCTTCATGAATTTGTTTTTATTTTTTGTTTTTAAGAATCTTTATGATTTTTTTTTGGTTTTTTGTTTAACTAGGACTCTTGGGTTTATAATTTAGGTTAGGGTTGGCTTTAGAGGGTTGAATGGAAGAAAGATCTACCTAGCTGGAAGATATTGTTAACTGGTTTATAAAAAGATGCTATTAACAGATTTATTTATAAGAAGATGAACAGATTTATTTATAAGAAGATGAAGACCATCCTGAATTCTTTATGGATCAGTTTAATTGGCTTCTAAATGATTCTCACTATAAACTCCTACCTGCAGAAATTGAATAAATAACTTGTGATAGCCAGAAATACCAACTACCCTATTCGCCAAAATCTCCACTAATAATCACTGATACTTTCCGTTAGAGCCATTCAGTTGACTTTCTTCCATTACGCGACAAGCACAACCACATTTCTCATTACTCCACAATCTTTCCGCTCTCCGCTTTCATCACTCATGACGTCTACGGTGTGACACGTTCTGCTACATCATTGCTGCACAATTTTTCCGTTATTGCCGCTTTCTTTACTCCTAACGTCAAAATCAATTAGTTTTCTTCCCAAAAGATTCTCATTTTCGGATCGTTTTTGGGGAGGATTGATTCCAAATTCGACCGCTGAACCTTAATATATTTTTTCACATTTCAATCGTAACATGATCCATTACTTTTAAGTTTATTCAAATTGCAAAAGATATAGTTTTAAACAACAAATTGATTAAGTATTATTTTCATAACGATTCCGATTCCAACGATGACCCGAACATTGCTGCTACGAGGGCACATGGCAAATATGCAGTCCCTATCGTCATGATTATTAATATTGAAATGTCTATGTTCATGACTGAATTCGGTTGTTAGTGACCAGTATGGAAGCAAAGTCTATGCTCCAACAATGTAGTACTACCAATCCCCGTAGTTAAGGAAAGGAGGGAGGCTTGGTATAATTGGTGCTGAGAAAGGGTGTTTTAGTTACCACTATGGAAGTAACTCCAACAATGTACTATCCCCAATCACCGTAGTTAAGGAAAGAAAGCAGGGATGATTGATTTAGTTGGGGTTGAGAAAAATGGGGAGCATTATCCAGCTTGCTGTAGGTCATTTAATGCTGCGGCAGCAGGTTGGTTGGTCATTGGATCTCAAATTGTTTAAGATCGAATGGCCAACCAACCTGCTGCGGCAGCATTAAATAGCCTGCAGCAAGCTGGATAATGTTCGTCATTTTTCTCAATCCCAACTAAATCAATCATCCCTGCTTTCTTTCCTTAACTAAGGGGATTGGGGATAGTACATTGTTGGAGTTGCTTCCATAGTGGTAACTAAAACACCCTTTTTCAGCACCAATTATACCAATCCTCCCTCCTTTCTTTAACTACCGGGATTGGTAGTACTACATTGTTGGAGCATTGGGGATCTAATGGCGAACCAACCTGTTGCCGCCGTATAAAAATGGCCTACAACAGGCTCGATAATGTTCACCGAAAAAAATAGTGTTAATATTAAACGTTCTTAAACAGTATAAAGGTTACGGCCACATTAAATGCCCTGGCTGGATATCGCCCAGAAAAATAGTGCTTATATTAAAAGTTTTTGAACAATATAAAGGTTACAATGATAGAAATGTACTATTAGGATGGAAACTTAAGACATATGAAAGAAATTATTTATTTATTGAATTAGATGGTATTTTGAACTTATAAAGATGTAAATTTTTAATGGAAAAAGTGCAACCCTCGTTTAAGGTACATTTATTGAATTAGAAGGTATTTTGAATTTATAAGGATGTAACATTTTTAATGAAAAAAATTGTAATCATAAAGTTGAAGGTACATTCTACCACTTGATAAATAGTTAATGATAACTTTCTTATTGATAAATAGTTAATGATAACTTTCTTATTGATAAATAAATAAACAAATCAAAACAACCAGTGTTAATCTTGAATGATAAAACAATTATATGGATATCCTACAATTATATATTATGTATCAATTATTAATCATCAAAAACACACTTTAGAACACAATGCTTATTGTGGGAAACAACCCCTAGATATGAAAGAAAACCTATTGTCGAAATATTTAGTTATCTTAAACAACATTACAATCTAGGTCTATAAAGTCAATCTTAGAGATAACGTAGTATAGAAAATAGGTCTCGCCTATCTTCTTTCTTCTTTATGACTCTAATATATATATCTAAGTGTCACCTCAAAATTTAGTACTCTCGTGGCTACATCAACTTGTTTAAATGGATGGATTTTGGTCTTGTGTTGAACTATTCTATTGTTATTAGATTGGTTCATTACTTTTGCAATCTTGTTTGACTATGTCTTCTATCTTTACTTGCTAGCAACTCTACACTGTATGTATTGAGGTACTCTTTCAATGCTTTTCTTGACATTTTTTCTTTTCATAGAATGTAGTTCTTCATCGTAATATTATCTAGGTCATTCAATTGACATTTTAGGGTTGATTCAAGCGAATGCTCCTTTTTCATAACATATTAGTTGCAATGGAAATCTGGAACAATGACAATATGTTGACTAGGGAGAATTTTAGAGGTACATGCACAACCTATTATAATATAGTGTTAAAATATGAAATGTAGGAAATCGAATAAGGTTCATGAATACATAATTTTTATTTATGGAAAATGGGTGTAACTTAGAGAAATTCAGTTTCTTTTAACATTTATATGTTATTTTTTCTCTAAAATATGATGCATGTGTTTGCATTACAGATGCAATTTAGTATCAAAATGATGGAATTTCTTGAAAAAAAATCTATCATTTGGTAAAAGCTAATAATAGAGATTATTGATAAATAAACAAACAAATTTAAACAACAAGCATTAATCTTGAATGATAAAACAACCATATGGATATCCTATAATTATATATATCTACCAACCATTGTTCCTCAAAATCACACATTAGAACACAATGTTTAGAATGTGAAACAACTCCTAGATGTGAAAGAAAACCTATTGTGGAAAGGTAGAGTTATCCTAAATAACATTACAATCTAGGTCTACAAAGTCAAGATTAGTGATAGCATAGTATATATCACACTGTCCTAAGTAGAAAATAGGTCCAACCTATCATTTTTTTACTTTTTATCTCTATTATTTATGGCTAAGTGCCATGCCAAATTTGATTAAGCATCCATTATAATGAATTGTTTGATAAGGTACTCAACATTGATCATATACAACTTATTACATTGTTGTTCCTTATACTTACGAGCATTTAGAACAAAAAAAATTGTGGAACATTTAGTAGCCTTGTGGTTACATCAACTTGTTTAAATGGATGGATTTTTCTCTTGTGTTGAACTATTTAATTGTTATTAAATTGCTTGATTGCGATTCTCTGTTATTAGATTGTTGAAAATTCTTTTCACAATCTTGCTCAACTATGGATTCTACCTGTATATGCTACCAACTCTACATTGTATGTCTTGAGGTAATCCTTAGTTTTTTATTGACATTTTTTCTTTTTATAGATTGTAGTTCCTTCCCATAACCTTATCTAGGTCATCCAGTGAACTCTAGGGATGATGTAAACTATTGCTCTCCTCTCATCACATATCGGTTGCAAGGGAAATATGAAAAAATGACAATATGTTGACTAGGAAGAATTTTAGAGGTACATGTACAACCTATTATAATATAGTGTAAAAATATGGAACATAGGAAAGCAAATAATGTTTAATAATAGCTAACTTATATTTATGTAGAATGGGTATATCTTAGAGAAATTCGCTTTCTTTTAACATTGCTATGTTATTTTTTCTCTAAGATATAATGTATATGTTTGCATTAAGGACATGGTTTATTATCAAAATGATGGAATTTCTTTAAAAAATTGCACATTTTTCCATCTATTTTAATGTTAATTTTATATTTATTTAAAATCAATAAAGTCAATGAAACCCTAAAATAATGAAGTTAACCATTAAGGATGGGTTTGTGGGTCTCAACTTAACCACTCCATTTTGAAAAAATTTAGTGTGTAGGTCTCCATTTGTACTTGTGCACCATACAATTTTCCAAAATGGCAAGGAAACAAAAAGTTATGCCATAATTAAAAGACCTATGTATTTTAGAATTATGATATATGTAAAAATAAAAATAAATAAAAAACAAAAAGAAATATTGTTTTCTTAATTTGTGTTTGGGGGGGGGTGGGATTATGCACAATTATGAGCTCCTTTAAGGACACCTTAGTTGCCACATAAAACTGAAAAGAAAGGAACCTCTGACTTCAAGATGAAATTATAGGTACTTGCATAATGAATTTTATGATGATGTAAATGCACAAAATATAGGAAATCGAATAAGATTTCATAATATATAAAGTTTACTTTTAGATTTTGTGTAGTTGTTTCTGTTAAGTCAGTAAATTTTCCTTCATTTTTGAGTTATTTTCTCCAATTTTGGTTTGTTTTTGAATCCACCTCAGTTAAATTTTTGGTTTTGAGTTTTAGTTTTAGTCTCCTTAGAAACTATATGGGTGATTGAATAAGTTTTGAACACATCCCTTATTTGATTTTATTTGATTTTGGTGATCTTTTATGTTTTAAAGGGGTTAAAGAAAGTCATATTTTCAAAGATTGACTCATTAATGTGTTGAGAGAGCAGTCATAATCATTCCTTAAATAAAGTAGCTTTTAAAACCTCCGACAAATTAGCAGAAAGTGAAAAAACTGCTAAATTTTGGCATAGCAGCTATTCCTGTAGCGCTGGGCAAAATTTTAACAAAGGGCGCGCTACAGGAATATCGTGGCTTGAGTTTTTTGCAATTTTCGATCTGTTTTCAATCATGATGCAGAATGGGAGTGTCTAATCGCCTTGTGTGAGTGTTTTAACACGTGTTTGCAGCAATTTGAGCATGATTTTAGTTGTTGCTAGTCACGAAGTAAAACAAGCTCATCATTACATGGTATGCGGGATCAGTTGCACAGAAACCAGCAAATCCCGGTATAAGCTGTCAAATTTCGCTTGCTACACGCATTATCATAGAAGAAGAGTGTTCGTGAAGGAGAGCTAAGCGTTAAAAGGATGCAATTGTGTTGCTGTGGAGAGAAGACAAGTGTGTTTTAACGCCAGCGAGAATTAGGGCTTCCTCATTCTAGCGTTAACAGCTAAATTGAAGATCGTGGGACATCTGTACAACGGGGCTGACTCATCTGGCTCTTTGGATCATGATTTCCAACAATCATAAAGGAACGATTTACAGGTATTCTCAAAAAGCCCGTATAGCAGCAAATTTGGGGTTTTTTCGTTTGAGCTCACTCTATTCAAATTAGTCAAAGTTAGGTAAAATTGTGCTTTAAAACGCAATTTTAACCGGATAAATAGTTGTTGGTTGATGAGCCGCGACACCAGTTTGAAGGAGGATTAAAAAAATCTCAGTTCGTTTTTATGAAAGTTACCCTATCAGTGCTATGAATAACCTGTAGATTCAGCAGTGCTTTTAGCTTCCAAAATTCAGCCCCTGTTCACAAATATTACCAGAATATACATTTAAATTGCAGTAATTGAAACATAATGGGCAAGAGTGGTAAAATAAACAGGGCATAACCAACAGATGTAGAATGGGTTGAAAAATTGCTTGAATGTGTGAAGCTATTCAAACGAGCAGGCTGGATGGATTTCTTCAGAAAAATTGATGGATATAATGCACAGGTATCTTGCCGATTTGCTCAGGGTTTAAAGAATGATTTGGTGGTTTTTGATACCTTCAAATTTAAGTTGACAGTCAAAGAAATGATATGAAGACACCTGTTCTCATAAGAAGAAACCGTTGATTCACAAAATAAACACTTCACCACAAAAATAGCTATCTGAAGCCATTATGAGGAATTTGCATGAACAGAGCAGCAAAGTATTCAGCCTATGAAATTTTAATGACAGTTTGAACGAAGATTGTTTATCATTTGCTCTCCTATACATTCAAAAAACTTTGAAAGTGATGCTGATTGGTTATAATGAGCTAATTGGATGGATTCTTCTCATAACCTAATGCCATTGTAAATCAGAACCTACAGGAAATAGCATTGAGAGGATTCATAGATTGATTTGTTATGCTCATCTTTTACACAGAAGGTGTTTTGTTGGTTTGTTTAAGTGGTTTGAAAGCTGTTGAAAATTGTTATGATTTATGAAATCACTTGCTTGGAGAACCATGTTCAATTGCTTGGAGAACATGTTGGCTTTCATATACAAGTTTGAATGGCAGTTTTTTGGCTAGGGCGAATATATTGCAGACAGTGGTGTTTTTGTTCTCTCCTCTCATGCTATCAGTTTCCAGTTGGTCAAATAAGCCTATGGTTAATGTTATGTTGGCAAATCGGAAGCAGTGAGAGTTTTAGAGCTTGAAAATCTAGACTGGTTGATATACAGAGATTAAAGTGAAAGACTGATATAAAACAGCCATATTCACTGACAGTTTTCCATTACATTGAATAGTCTGAACATTGCAGTCCTGTTTTGAGTGGTTGAAGTCAAATGCAGACCGCGAGCTGATGGAGAGGAATTTTTGAAAACCGAAGGAGGTTTTTGTTCCTAAGATACCCATCTACAAAAACCTCTCTCAGTTTTGCAACAGCTGTCAAGGATTGAAAGATTCAGTTTAATCTTTGCAGCCTATTTTTCAGGGATGTTAAATATTTAATATTTTCCTGTTTTATTGTTCATCTTGCGGGGCCGATTCTGATTGATTGGAGATGAATTTTGAAAAACCAAGAGAGGTTTTTGTCCATCACGGACCCATTAACAAAAACCTCTCTCAGTTTTTACACAGGTGTCACCAATTGAGAGATATGGAAGCTTCTTTGACACCTATTTTCCAGAAATTCGCCACATTTGCCAGGAATCCGATTTGCTATTTTTAGTCAATTAGTTGAGTTAGTTAGTTAATGTAACTGCTAGTCAGTTTGAATTTCGCCCTAATGAGGGGGAAATAGAACCACTTCTTTGTAATGATAAAAGAGGGACAAAGAGTGATTGTAAGGGTTCGAATTTTTGGAGAGCTAGAGGAGGTCTGCAAGCTGTGCATTATTCCAGACTTGTTCACTGCTAAGTACTACAAACTCTCATATTGCATTTTTGATGAAATTATGAATATATAACTCCTTATTCCACTTCTGATATGTGTTGGTTTCATTTTTAAACTTATATAGTTTCTTGATTGACAAATTCATTTCTGGTTTTATGTATAATTTTCAGTGATGCTTGTCTTTTATTGTATGAACTTCATTGCAATCTTTTGTTGGATTCCTGAGATATATATGCATCTTCATGGATACATGTGTATGAATTATTTTTTACTTATTTGCTTAATGTATTCCCTTATGCTCTTGAATTTTCTAACCAAAACCTACAAAACAAAACCCTAAAAACCTAGTTTGGATTGATTTTATTTTTGAGATTGTGTTGGCTTGTTACCCTAGCCTTAGTAACAATTTCTGACACAAACAGTTTCTAAAATTTGTTTTTCTAAAATCGGAAAGTTGTAAATTTCCAGCACAATATAACATATATGTTTGTGCGCGTGCAACACTATATGAACAAATTGATAGTATTTTTGAATAATTATATATATATATATATATATATATATAGAAAATCGGTGTACTAGTGCAACACTATTTTTCCCAAATTACTCATGATGTTTTCATTTTTTGTGATTTATTGAAGTTAGAAAACCCTAAAAAAAGGACGTTGTTTGTGCATGCGGCACATCAGGGGCATAACTTAATGAAATTTTGATTTTTTTATATGAGTGTATACATCTCTTTCTTCTAGTGCACCATATAATTTGTTTGATAAATGGTCAAGGAAGTCAAAAGTTACAAAAGAAGCAATGGAGCATTGTATTTTGGAATCATGACATTTGTTTCATAAACAATGAATATGTGGTTCATATTTAAAAAAGTGGTTGAAAACAGCCTTAAGAATAAGGAGATAGTAAAATGTAATTGTTTTTTTTATGCATCCAAAACCAACAAGTTTACCATTATGTAGCTAAAACTAAAGCAAACAACTCATCCAACATGAAAATGAATAATGATAATCTTGCCATAGTTTTTTCAATTCACAAGAATGCACGTGTGTTCCTTCCATGCATTTTATTCAATATCCATTTTTATGTTCTTATTCAAAAACCTTTAATAGGATCCTAAGAAATTGGTTTTCAATCCTTGATGATGGTCAAGGCTCTGCAAACCAACCAAACTCTAGTGTAGTGGTCTTAAAGCATGCGTTCTTGGTTCTTGAATGAGCAATCATGGATCTATTCCCACTGAGTGAAGGCATGCTCAATACTTTGGATCCTACCACTTAATTAATACCATGTTAGGATGTGACTGTAGGGTACACTCCAGAGAAAAAATGGGAGGCCTTCCTACCTATTAGTTAAATAAAGTAATAATACTGTATAAAATATAAATACAAGATTTTAATAGTTAATAAAGAGTGGTCCTCAATCTCAATAACCAAAGTGGAATGGATTATTATCATTGTGAAGATGTTATCATTCACAATTTTCTAATGAAGACTATACTCCTAGTGAAATTAGCATAATTACAACATCATAGTTCAAAATCTTCGGATCCCTTCCATGACATGTTGATCCTCTTTAATCATGCCATGCTATCCATGTGGATATATCTTGATTGT
>BSBM01001319.1:1800000-1965115 GCA_027924585.1 Larix kaempferi | reverse complement strand
GCGCAAACTATATAAAGTCGTTATGACGTAGAATGTGCATAGTTTGTAGATTCCATTTATGAAATAAAACACATTTTCTAAAAACTTGTGTTTTTTAGGAAATCATGTAAACCTTCTAGAAGCAGTGATTTAAAAAGCGATGGAAGTAAGCTTTTCTTATTTCCGGACGAATGCGCAAACTATAGAAAGTCGCCATGACGTAGAATGTGCATACTTTTCTGATTCCATTTATGAAATAAAACACATTTTCTAAAAACTCGTGTTTTTTAAGAAATCGTGTAGACCTTCTAGAAGATGTGATTTTAAAAAACGGTGGAAGTAAGCTTTTCTTATTTCCAAACGCAGGCGCAAACTATAGAAAGTCGTTATGACGTAGAATGTGCATAATTTGTTCATTCCATTTATGAAATAAAACACATTTTCTAAAAACTCGTGTTTTTTAAGAAATCATGTAAACCTTCTAGAAGCTGTTATTTTTAAAAACGGGGGAAGTAAGCTTTTCTTATTTCCAAATGCATGCGCAAACTATAGAAAGTCGTTATGAGTTAGAATGTGCATACTTTGTTGATTCCATATATGAAATAAAACACATTTTTTAAAAACTCGTGTTTTTTAAGAAATCATGTAAACCTTCTAGAAGCTTTGATTTTAAAAAAGGGTGGAAGTAAGCTTTTCTTATTTCCGGATGAATGCGCAAACTATAGAAAGTCGTTATGACGTAGAATGTGCATAGTTTGTAGATTCCATTTATGAAATAAAACACATTTTCTAAAAACTCGTGTTTTTTACGAAATCATGTAAACCTTCTAGAAGCTGTGATTTTAAAAAACGGGGGAAGTAAGCTTTTCTTATTTCCGGACGCATGCGTAAACTATAGAAAGTCGTTATGACGTAGAATATGAATACTTTGTTGATTCCATTTATGAAATAAAACACATTTTCTAAAAACTCGTGTTTTTTAAGAAATCATGTAAACCTTCTAGAAGCTGTGATTTTAAAAAACGGTGGAAGTAAGCTTTTCTTATTTCCAAACGCATGCGCAAACTATAGGAAGTCGTTATGACGTAGAATGTGCATACTTTGTTGATTCCATTTATGAAATAAAACACATTTTCTAAAAACTCGTGTTTTTTAAGAAATCATGTAAACCTTCTAGAAGCTGTGATTTTAAAAAACGGGGGAAGTAAGCTTTTCTTATTTCCAAACGCATGCGCAAACTATAGAAAGTCGTTATGACGTAGAATGTGCATACTTTGTTGATTCCATTTATGAAATAAAACACATTTTCTAAAAACTCGTGTTTTTTAAGAAATCATGTAAACCTTCTAGAAGCTGTGATTTTTAAAAACGGTGGAAGTAAGCTTTTCTTATTTCCGGACACATGCGCAAACTATAGAAAGTAGTTATGACGTAGAATGTGCATACTTTGTTGATTCCATTTATGAAATAAAACACATTTTTTAAAAACTCGTGTTTTTTAAGAAATCATGTAAACCTTTTAGAATCCGTGATTTTAAAAAACGGGGGAAGTAAGCTTTTCTTATTTCCAAACGCATGCGCAAACTATAGAAAGTCACTATGACATAGAATCTGCATACTTTGTAGATTCCATTTATGAAATAAAACAAACTTTCTAAAAACTCGTGTTTTTTAAGAAATCATGTAAACCTTCTAGAAGCTGTGATTTTAAAAAACGGGGGAAGTAAGCTTTTCTTATTTCCGGACACATGCGCAAACTATAGAAAGTAGTTATGACGTAGAATGTGCATACTTTGTTGATTCCATTTATGAAATAAAACACATTTTTTAAAAACTCGTGTTTTTTAAGAAATCATGCAAAACTTCTAGAATCTGTGATTTTAAAAACGGGGGAAGTAAGCTTTTCTTATTTCCGGACGCATGCGCAAACTGTAGAAGGTTGTTATGACGTTTAATGTGCATACTTTGTTGATTCCATTTATGAAATAAAACACATTTTCTAAAAACTTGTGTTTTTTAGGAAATCATGTAAACCTTCTAGAAGCCGTGATTTTAAAAATGATGGAAGTAAGCTTTTCTTATTTCCGGACGAATGCGCAAACTATAGAAAGTCGCTATGACGTAGAATGTGCATACTTTGTTGATTCCATTTATGAAATAAAACACATTTTCTAAAAACTCGTGTTTTTAAGAAGTCATGTAAACCTTCTAGAAGCTTTGATTTTAAAAAACGGGGGAAGTAAGCTTTTCTTATTTCCGGACGAATGCGCAAACTATAGAAAGTCGTACGACTTAGAATATGCATACTTTGTTGATTCGATTTATGAAATACAACACATTTTCTAGAAACTCGTGTTTTTTAAGAAATCATGTAAACCTTCTAGAAGCTGTGATTTTAAAAAACGGGGGAAGTAAGCTTTTCTTATTTCCAAACGCATGCGCAAACTATAGAAAGTCGTTATGACGTAGAATGTGCATACTTTGTTGATTCCATTTATGAAATAAAACACATTTTCTAAAAACTCGTGTTTTTTAAGAAATCATGTAAACCTTCTAGAAGCTGTGATTTTAAAAAACGGGGGAAGTAAGCTTTTCTTAATTCCGGACGCATGCGCAAACTATATAAAGTCGTTATGACGTAGAATGTGCATAGTTTGTAGATTCCATTTATGAAATAAAACACATTTTCTAAAAACTTGTGTTTTTTAGGAAATCATGTAAACCTTCTAGAAGCAGTGATTTTAAAAAGCGATGGAAGTAAGCTTTTCTTATTTCCGGACGAATGCGCAAACTATAGAAAGTCGCCATGACGTAGAATGTGCATACTTTGTTGATTCCATTTATGAAATAAAACACATTTTCTAAAAACTCGTGTTTTTTAAGAAATCGTGTAGACCTTCTAGAAGATGTGATTTTAAAAAAACGGTGGAAGTAAGCTTTTCTTATTTCCAAACGCAGGCGCAAACTATAGAAAGTCGTTATGACGTAGAATGTGCATAATTTGTTCATTCCATTTATGAAATAAAACACATTTTCTAAAAACTCGTGTTTTTTAAGAAATCATGTAAACCTTCTAGAAGCTGTTATTTTTAAAAACGGGGGAAGTAAGCTTTTCTTATTTCCAAATGCATGCGCAAACTATAGAAAGTCGTTATGAGTTAGAATGTGCATACTTTGTTGATTCCATATATGAAATAAAACACATTTTTTAAAAACTCGTGCTTTTTAAGAAATCATGTAAACCTTCTAGAAGCTTTGATTTTAAAAAAGGGTGGAAGTAAGCTTTTCTTATTTCCGGATGAATGCGCAAACTATAGAAAGTCGTTATGACATAGAATGTGCATAGTTTGTAGTTTCCATTTATGAAATAAAACACATTTTCTAAAAACTCGTGTTTTTTACGAAATCATGTAAACCTTCTAGAAGCTGTGATTTTAAAAAACGGGGGAAGTAAGCTTTTCTTATTTCCGGACGCATGCGTAAACTATAGAAAGTCGTTATGACGTAGAATATGAATACTTTGTTGATTCCATTTATGAAATAAAACACATTTTCTAAAAATTCGTGTTTTTTAAGAAATCATGTAAACCTTCTAGAAGCTGTGATTTTCAAAAACGGTGGAAGTAAGCTTTTCTTATTTCCAAACGCATGCGCAAACTATAGGAAGTCGTTATGACGTAGAATGTGCATACTTTGTTGATTCCATTTATGAAATAAAACACATTTTCTAAAAACTCGTGTTTTTTAAGAAATCATGTAAACCTTCTAGAAGCTGTGATTTTAAAAAACGGGGGAAGTAAGCTTTTCTTATTTCCAAACGCATGCGCAAACTATAGAAAGTCGTTATGACGTAGAATGTGCATACTTTGTTGATTCCATTTATGAAATAAAACACATTTTCTAAAAACTCGTGTTTTTTAAGAAATCATGTAAACCTTCTAGAAGCTGTGATTTTTAAAAACGGTGGAAGTAAGCTTTTCTTATTTCCGGACACATGCGCAAACTATAGAAAGTAGTTATGACGTAGAATGTGCATACTTTGTTGATTCCATTTATGAAATAAAACACATTTTTTAAAAACTCGTGTTTTTTAAGAAATCATGTAAACCTTTTAGAATCCGTGATTTTAAAAAACGGGGGAAGTAAGCTTTTCTTATTTCCAAACGCATGCGCAAACTATAGAAAGTCACTATGACATAGAATCTGCATACTTTGTAGATTCCATTTATGAAATAAAACACACTTTCTAAAAACTCGTGTTTTTTAAGAAATCATGTAAACCTTCTAGAAGCTGTGATTTTAAAAAACGGGGGAAGTAAGCTTTTCTTATTTCCGGACACATGCGCAAACTATAGAAAGTAGTTATGACGTAGAATGTGCATACTTTGTTGATTCCATTTATGAAATAAAACACATTTTTAAAAACTCGTGTTTTTTAAGAAATCATGCAAAACTTCTAGAATCTGTGATTTTAAAAAACGGGGGAAGTAAGCTTTTCTTATTTCCGGACGCATGCGCAAACTGTAGAAGGTTGTTATGACGTTTAATGTGCATACTTTGTTGATTCCATTTATGAAATAAAACACATTTTCTAAAAACTTGTGTTTTTTAGGAAATCATGTAAACCTTCTAGAAGCCGTGATTTTAAAAAATGATGGAAGTAAGCTTTTCTTATTTCCGGACGAATGCGCAAACTATAGAAAGTCGCTATGACGTAGAATGTGCATACTTTGTTGATTCCATTTATGAAATAAAACACATTTTCTAAAAACTCGTGTTTTTTAAGAAATCGTGTAAACCTTCTAGAAGATGTGATTTTAAAAAACGGTGGAAGTAAGCTTTTCTTATTTCCAAACGCATGCGCAAACTATAGAAAGTCGTTATGACGTAGAATGTGCATAATTTGTTCATTCCATTTATGAAATAAAACACATTTTCTAAAAACTCATGTTTTTTAAGAAATCATGTAAACCTTCTAGAAGCTGTTATTTTTAAAAACGGGGGAAGTAAGCTTTTCTTATTTCCAAATGCATGCGCAAACTATAGAAAGTCATTATGAGTTAGAATGTGCATAGTTTGTAGATTCCATTTATGAAATAAAACACATTTTCTAAAAACTCGTGTTTTTTATGAAATCATGTTAACCTTCTAGAAGCTTTGATTTTAAAAAACGGTTGAAGTAAGCTTTTCTTATTTCCGGACGCATGCGCAATCTATAGAACGTCGTTATGACGTAGAATGTGCATAGTTTGTTGATTCCATTTATGAAATAAAACACATTTTCTAAAAAACTCGTGTTTTTTAAGAAATCATGTAAACCTTCTAGAAGCTGTGATTTTAAAAAACGGTGGAAGTAAGCTTTTCTTATTTCCAAACACATGCGCAAACTATAGGAAGTCGTTATGACGTAGAATGTGCATACTTTGTTGATTCCATTTATGAAATAAAACACATTTTCTAAAAACTCGTGATTTTTAAGAAGTCATGTAAACCTTCTAGAAGCTGTGATTTTAAAAAACGGGGGAAGTAAGCTTTTCTTATTTCAGGACGAATACGCAAACTATAGAAAGTCGTATGACTTAGAATGTGCATACTTTGTTGATTCCATTTATGAAATAAAACACATTTTCTAGAAACTCGTGTTTTTTAAGAAATCATGTAAACCTTCTAGAAGCTGTGATTTTAAAAAACGGGGGAAGTAAGCTTTTCTTATTTCCAAACGCATGCGCAAACTATAGAAAGTCGTTATGACGTAGAATGTGCATACTTTGTTGATTCCATTTATGAAATGAAACACATTTTCTAAAAACTCGTGTTTTTTAAGAAATCATGTAAACCTTCTAGAAGCTGTGATTTTAAAAAACGGGGGAAGTAAGCTTTTCTTAATTCCGGACGCATGCGCAAACTATATAAAGTCGTTATGACGTAGAATGTGCATAGTTTGTAGATTCCATTTATGAAATAAAACACATTTTCTAAAAACTTGTGTTTTTTAGGAAATCATGTAAACCTTCTAGAAGCTGTGATTTTAAAAAACGATGGAAGTAAGCTTTTCTTATTTCCGGACGAATGCGCAAACTATAGAAAGTCGCTATGACGTAGAATGTGCATACTTTGTTGATTCCATTTATGAAATAAAACACATTTTCTAAAAACTCGTGTTTTTTAAGAAATCGTGTAAACCTTCTAGAAGATGTGATTTTAAAAAACGGTGGAATTAAGCTTTTCTTATTTCCAAACGCATGCGCAAACTATAGAAAGTTGTTATGATGTAGAATGTGCATAATTTGTTCATTCCATTTATGAAATAAAACACATTTTCTAAAAACTCGTGTTTTTTAAGAAATCATGTAAACCTTCTAGAAGCTGTTATTTTTAAAAACGGGGGAAGTAAGCTTTTCTTATTTCCAAATGCATGCGCAAACTATAGAAAGTCGTTATGAGTTAGAATGTGCATACTTTGTTGATTCCATATATGAAATAAAACACATTTTTTAAAAACTCGTGTTTTTTAAGAAATCATGTAAACCTTCTAGAAGCTTTGATTTTAAAAAACGGTGGAAGTAAGCTTTTCTTATTTCCGGACGAATGCGCAAACTATAGAAAGTCGTTATGACGTAGAATTTGCATAGTTTGTAGATTCCATTTATGAAATAAAACACATTTTCTAAAAACTCGTGTTTTTTATGAAATCATGTAAACCTTCTAGAAGCTGTGATTTTAAAAAACGGGGGAAGTAAGATTTTCTTATTTCCGGACGCATGCGTAAATTATAGAAAGTCGTTATGACGTAGAATATGAATACTTTGTTGATTCCATTTATGAAATAAAACACATTTTCTAAAAACTCGTGTTTTTTAAGAAATCATGTAAACCTTCTAGAAGCTGTGATTTTAAAAAACGGGGGAAGTAAGCTTTTCTTATTTCCAAACGCATGCGCAAACTATAGAAAGTCGTTATGACGTAGAATGTGCATACTTTGTTGATTCCATTTATGAAATAAAACACATTTTCTAAAAACTCGTGTTTTTTAAGAAATCATGTAAACCTTCTAGAAGCTGTGATTTTTAAAAACGGTGGAAGTAAGCTTTTCTTATTTCCGGACACATGCGCAAACTATAGAAAGTAGTTATGACGTAGAATGTGCATACTTTGTTGATTCCATTTATGAAATAAAACACATTTTTTAAAAACTCGTGTTTTTTAAGAAATCGTGTAAACCTTTTAGAATCCGTGATTTTAAAAAACGGGGGAAGTAAGCTTTTCTTATTTCCAAACGCATGCGCAAACTATAGAAAGTCACTATGACATAGAATCTGCATACTTTGTAGATTCCATTTATGAAATAAAACACATTTTCTAAAAACTCGTGTTTTTTAAGAAATCATGTAAACCTTCTAGAAGCTGTGATTTTAAAAAACGGGGGAAGTAAGCTTTTCTTATTTCCAAACGCTTGCGCAAACTATAGAAAGTCGTTATGACGTAGAATGTGCATACTTTGTTGATTCCATTTATTTAATAAAACACATTTTCTAAAAACTCGTGTTTTTTAAGAAATCATGCAAAACTTCTAGAATCTGTGATTTTAAAAAACGGGGGAAGTAAGCTTTTCTTATTTCCAAACGCATGCGCAAACTGTAGAAAGTCGTAATGACGTTTAATGTGCATACTTTGTTGATTCCATTTATGAAATAAAACACATTTTCTAAAAACTCGTGTTTTTTACGAAATCATGTAAACCTTCTAGAAGCTGTGATTTTAAAAAACGGTGGAAGTAAGCTTTTCTTATTTCTGGACGCATGCGCAAACTATAGAAAGTCGTTATGACGTAGAATGCGCATGCTTTGTTGATTCCATTTATGAAATAAAACACATTTTCTAAAAACTCATGTTTTTTAACCAATCATGTAAACCTTCTAGAAGCTGTGATTTTAAAAAATGGGGGAAGTAAGTTTTTCTTATTTCCAAACGCATGCGCAAACTATAGAAAGTCGTTATGACGTAGAATGTGATTACTTTGTTGATTCCATTTATGAAATAAAACTCATTTTCTAAAAACTCTTGTTTTTTAAGAAATCATGTAAACCTTCTAGAAGCTGTGATTTTAAAAAACGGGGGGAAGTAAGATTTTCTTATTTCCGGACGCATGCGCAAACTATACAAAGTCGTTATGACGTAGAATGTGCATACTTTGTAGATTCCATTTATAAAATAAAACACATTTTCTAAAAACTTGTGTTTTTTACGAAATCATGTTAACCTTCTAGAAGCTGTGATTTTAAAAAACGGTCGAAGTAAGCTTTTCTTATTTCCGGACGAATGCGCAAACTATAGAAAGTCGTTTTGACGTAGAATGTGCATACTTTGTTGATTCCATTTATGAAATAAAACACATTTTCTAAAAACTCGTGTTTTTTATGAAATCATGTAAACCTTCTAAAAGCTGTGATTTTAAAAAACAGTTGAAGTAAGCTTTTCTTATTTCCGGACGCATGCGCAATCTATAGAACGTCGTTATGACGTAGAATGTGCATACTTTGTTGATTCCATTTATGAAATAAAACACATTTTCTAAAAAACTCGTGTTTTTTAAGAAATCATGTAAACCTTCTAGAATCCGTGATTTTAAAAAACGGTGGAAGTAGGCTTTTCTTATTTCCGGACGAATGCGCAAACTGTAGAAAGTCGTTATGACGTAGAATGTGCATACTTTGTTGATTCCATTTATGAAATAAAACACATTTTCTAAAAACTCATGTTTTTTAAGAAGTCATGTAAACCTTCTAGAAGCTGTGATTTTAAAAAACGGGGGAAGTAAGCTTTTCTTATTTCCGGACGAATGCGCAAACTATAGAAAGTCGTACGACTTAGAATATGCATACTTTGTTGATTCGATTTATGAAATACAACACATTTTCTAGAAACTCGTGTTTTTTAAGAAATCATGTAAACCTTCTAGAAGCTGTGATTTTAAAAAACGGGGGAAGTAAGCTTTTCTTATTTCCAAACGCATGCGCAAACTATAGAAAGTCGTTATGACGTAGAATGTGCATACTTTGTTGATTCCATTTATGAAATAAAACACATTTTCTAAAAACTCGTGTTTTTTAAGAAATCATGTAAACCTTCTAGAAGCTGTGATTTTAAGAAACGGGGGAAGTAAGCTTTTCTTAATTCCGGACGCATGCGCAAACTATATAAAGTCGTTATGACGTAGAATGTGCATAGTTTGTAGATTCCATTTATGAAATAAAACACATTTTCTAAAAACTTGTGTTTTTTAGGAAATCATGTAAACCTTCTAGAAGCAGTGATTTTAAAAAGCGATGGAAGTAAGCTTTTCTTATTTCCGGACGAATGCGCAAACTATAGAAAGTCGCCATGACGTAGAATGTGCATACTTTGTTGATTCCATTTATGAAATAAAACACATTTTCTAAAAACTCGTGTTTTTTAAGAAATCGTGTAGACCTTCTAGAAGATGTGATTTTAAAAAACGGTGGAAGTAAGCTTTTCTTATTTCCAAACGCAGGCGCAAACTATAGAAAGTCGTTATGACGTAGAATGTGCATAATTTGTTCATTCCATTTATGAAATAAAACACATTTTCTAAAAACTCGTGTTTTTTAAGAAATCATGTAAACCTTCTAGAAGCTGTTATTTTTAAAAACGGGGGAAGTAAGCTTTTCTTATTTCCAAATGCATGCGCAAACTATAGAAAGTCGTTATGAGTTAGAATGTGCATACTTTGTTGATTCCATATATGAAATAAAACACATTTTTTAAAAACTCGTGTTTTTTAAGAAATCATGTAAACCTTCTAGAAGCTTTGATTTTAAAAAAGGGTGGAAGTAAGCTTTTCTTATTTCCGGATGAATGCGCAAACTATAGAAAGTCGTTATGACGTAGAATGTGCATAGTTTGTAGATTCCATTTATGAAATAAAACACATTTTCTAAAAACTCGTGTTTTTTACGAAATCATGTAAACCTTCTAGAAGCTGTGATTTTAAAAAACGGGGGAAGTAAGCTTTTCTTATTTCCGGACGCATGCGTAAACTATAGAAAGTCGTTATGACGTAGAATATGAATACTTTGTTGATTCCATTTATGAAATAAAACACATTTTCTAAAAACTCATGTTTTTTAAGAAATCATGTAAACCTTCTAGAAGCTGTGATTTTCAAAAACGGTGGAAGTAAGCTTTTCTTATTTCCAAACGCATGCGCAAACTATAGGAAGTCGTTATGACGTAGAATGTGCATACTTTGTTGATTCCATTTATGAAATAAAACACATTTTCTAAAAACTCGTGTTTTTTAAGAAATCATGTAAACCTTCTAGAAGCTGTGATTTTAAAAAACGGGGGAAGTAAGCTTTTCTTATTTCCAAACGCATGCGCAAACTATAGAAAGTCGTTATGACGTAGAATGTGCATACTTTGTTGATTCCATTTATGAAATAAAACACATTTTCTAAAAACTCGTGTTTTTTAAGAAATCATGTAAACCTTCTAGAAGCTGTGATTTTTAAAAACGGTGGAAGTAAGCTTTTCTTATTTCCGGACACATGCGCAAACTATAGAAAGTAGTTATGACGTAGAATGTGCATACTTTGTTGATTCCATTTATGAAATAAAACACATTTTTTAAAAACTCGTGTTTTTTAAGAAATCATGTAAACCTTTTAGAATCCGTGATTTTAAAAAACGGGGGAAGTAAGCTTTTCTTATTTCCAAACGCATGCGCAAACTATAGAAAGTCACTATGACATAGAATCTGCATACTTTGTAGATTCCATTTATGAAATAAAACAAACTTTCTAAAAACTCGTGTTTTTTAAGAAATCATGTAAACCTTCTAGAAGCTGTGATTTTAAAAAACGGGGGAAGTAAGCTTTTCTTATTTCCGGACACATGCGCAAACTATAGAAAGTAGTTATGACGTAGAATGTGCATACTTTGTTGATTCCATTTATGAAATAAAACACATTTTTTAAAAACTCGTGTTTTTTAAGAAATCATGCAAAACTTCTAGAATCTGTGATTTTAAAAAACGGGGGAAGTAAGCTTTTCTTATTTCCGGACGCATGCGCAAACTGTAGAAGGTTGTTATGACGTTTAATGTGCATACTTTGTTGATTCCATTTATGAAATAAAACACATTTTCTAAAAACTTGTGTTTTTTAGGAAATCATGTAAACCTTCTAGAAGCCGTGATTTTAAAAAATGATGGAAGTAAGCTTTTCTTATTTCCGGACGAATGCGCAAACTATAGAAAGTCGCTATGACGTAGAATGTGCATACTTTGTTGATTCCATTTATGAAATAAAACACATTTTCTAAAAACTCGTGTTTTTTAAGAAGTCATGTAAACCTTCTAGAAGCTTTGATTTTAAAAAACGGGGGAAGTAAGCTTTTCTTATTTCCGGACGAATGCGCAAACTATAGAAAGTCGTACGACTTAGAATATGCATACTTTGTTGATTCGATTTATGAAATACAACACATTTTCTAGAAACTCGTGTTTTTTAAGAAATCATGTAAACCTTCTAGAAGCTGTGATTTTAAAAAACGGGGGAAGTAAGCTTTTCTTATTTCCAAACGCATGCGCAAACTATAGAAAGTCGTTATGACGTAGAATGTGCATACTTTGTTGATTCCATTTATGAAATAAAACACATTTTCTAAAAACTCGTGTTTTTTAAGAAATCATGTAAACCTTCTAGAAGCTGTGATTTTAAAAAACGGGGGAAGTAAGCTTTTCTTAATTCCGGACGCATGCGCAAACTATATAAAGTCGTTATGACGTAGAATGTGCATAGTTTGTAGATTCCATTTATGAAATAAAACACATTTTCTAAAAACTTGTGTTTTTTAGGAAATCATGTAAACCTTCTAGAAGCAGTGATTTTAAAAAGCGATGGAAGTAAGCTTTTCTTATTTCCGGACGAATGCGCAAACTATAGAAAGTCGCCATGACGTAGAATGTGCATACTTTGTTGATTCCATTTATGAAATAAAACACATTTTCTAAAAACTCGTGTTTTTTAAGAAATCGTGTAGACCTTCTAGAAGATGTGATTTTAAAAAACGGTGGAAGTAAGCTTTTCTTATTTCCAAACGCAGGCGCAAACTATAGAAAGTCGTTATGACGTAGAATGTGCATAATTTGTTCATTCCATTTATGAAATAAAACACATTTTCTAAAAACTCGTGTTTTTTAAGAAATCATGTAAACCTTCTAGAAGCTGTTATTTTTAAAAACGGGGGAAGTAAGCTTTTCTTATTTCCAAATGCATGCGCAAACTATAGAAAGTCGTTATGAGTTAGAATGTGCATACTTTGTTGATTCCATATATGAAATAAAACACATTTTTTAAAAACTCGTGCTTTTTAAGAAATCATGTAAACCTTCTAGAAGCTTTGATTTTAAAAAAGGGTGGAAGTAAGCTTTTCTTATTTCCGGATGAATGCGCAAACTATAGAAAGTCGTTATGACATAGAATGTGCATAGTTTGTAGTTTCCATTTATGAAATAAAACACATTTTCTAAAAACTCGTGTTTTTTACGAAATCATGTAAACCTTCTAGAAGCTGTGATTTTAAAAAACGGGGGAAGTAAGCTTTTCTTATTTCCGGACGCATGCGTAAACTATAGAAAGTCGTTATGACGTAGAATATGAATACTTTGTTGATTCCATTTATGAAATAAAACACATTTTCTAAAAATTCGTGTTTTTTAAGAAATCATGTAAACCTTCTAGAAGCTGTGATTTTCAAAAACGGTGGAAGTAAGCTTTTCTTATTTCCAAACGCATGCGCAAACTATAGGAAGTCGTTATGACGTAGAATGTGCATACTTTGTTGATTCCATTTATGAAATAAAACACATTTTCTAAAAACTCGTGTTTTTTAAGAAATCATGTAAACCTTCTAGAAGCTGTGATTTTAAAAAACGGGGGAAGTAAGCTTTTCTTATTTCCAAACGCATGCGCAAACTATAGAAAGTCGTTATGACGTAGAATGTGCATACTTTGTTGATTCCATTTATGAAATAAAACACATTTTCTAAAAACTCGTGTTTTTTAAGAAATCATGTAAACCTTCTAGAAGCTGTGATTTTTAAAAACGGTGGAAGTAAGCTTTTCTTATTTCCGGACACATGCGCAAACTATAGAAAGTAGTTATGACGTAGAATGTGCATACTTTGTTGATTCCATTTATGAAATAAAACACATTTTTTAAAAACTCGTGTTTTTTAAGAAATCATGTAAACCTTTTAGAATCCGTGATTTTAAAAAACGGGGGAAGTAAGCTTTTCTTATTTCCAAACGCATGCGCAAACTATAGAAAGTCACTATGACATAGAATCTGCATACTTTGTAGATTCCATTTATGAAATAAAACACACTTTCTAAAAACTCGTGTTTTTTAAGAAATCATGTAAACCTTCTAGAAGCTGTGATTTTAAAAAACGGGGGAAGTAAGCTTTTCTTATTTCCGGACACATGCGCAAACTATAGAAAGTAGTTATGACGTAGAATGTGCATACTTTGTTGATTCCATTTATGAAATAAAACACATTTTTTAAAAACTCGTGTTTTTTAAGAAATCATGCAAAACTTCTAGAATCTGTGATTTTAAAAAACGGGGGAAGTAAGCTTTTCTTATTTCCGGACGCATGCGCAAACTGTAGAAGGTTGTTATGACGTTTAATGTGCATACTTTGTTGATTCCATTTATGAAATAAAACACATTTTCTAAAAACTTGTGTTTTTTAGGAAATCATGTAAACCTTCTAGAAGCCGTGATTTTAAAAAATGATGGAAGTAAGCTTTTCTTATTTCCGGACGAATGCGCAAACTATAGAAAGTCGCTATGACGTAGAATGTGCATACTTTGTTGATTCCATTTATGAAATAAAACACATTTTCTAAAAACTCGTGTTTTTTAAGAAATCGTGTAAACCTTCTAGAAGATGTGATTTTAAAAAACGGTGGAAGTAAGCTTTTCTTATTTCCAAACGCATGCGCAAACTATAGAAAGTCGTTATGACGTAGAATGTGCATAATTTGTTCATTCCATTTATGAAATAAAACACATTTTCTAAAAACTCATGTTTTTTAAGAAATCATGTAAACCTTCTAGAAGCTGTTATTTTTAAAAACGGGGGAAGTAAGCTTTTCTTATTTCCAAATGCATGCGCAAACTATAGAAAGTCATTATGAGTTAGAATGTGCATACTTTGTTGATTCCATATATGAAATAAAACACATTTTTTAAAAACTCGTGTTTTTTAAGAAATCATGTAAACCTTCTAGAAGCTTTGATTTTAAAAAACGGTGGAAGTAAGCTTTTCTTATTTCCGGACGAATGCGCAAACTATAGAAAGTCGTTATGACGTAGAATGTGCATAGTTTGTAGATTCCATTTATGAAATAAAACACATTTTCTAAAAACTCGTGTTTTTTATGAAATCATGTAAACCTTCTAGAAGCTGTGATTTTAAAAAACGGGGGAAGTAAGCTTTTCTTATTTCCGGACGCATGCGTAAACTATAGAAAGTCGTTATGACGTAGAATATGAATACTTTGTTGATTCCATTTATGAAATAAAACACATTTTCTAAAAACTCGTGTTTTTTAAGAAATCATGTAAACCTTCTAGAAGCTGTGATTTTCAAAAACGATGGAAGTAAGCTTTTCTTATTTCCAAACACATGCGCAAACTATAGGAAGTCGTTATGACGTAGAATGTGCATACTTTGTTGATTCCATTTATGAAATAAAACACATTTTCTAAAAACTCGTGTTTTTTAAGAAATCATGTAAACCTTCTAGAAGCTGTGATTTTAAAAAACGGGGGAAGTAAGCTTTTCTTATTTCCAAACGCATGCGCAAACTATAGAAAGTTGTTATGACGTAGAATGTGCATACTTTGTTGATTCCATTTATGAAATAAAACACATTTTCTAAAAACTCGTGTTTTTTAAGAAATCATGTAAACCTTCTAGAAGCTGTGATTTTTAAAAACGGTGGAAGTAAGCTTTTCTTATTTCCGGACACATGCGCAAACTATAGAAAGTAGTTATGACGTAGAATGTGCATACTTTGTTGATTCCATTTATGAAATAAAACACATTTTTTAAAAACTCGTGTTTTTTAAGAAATCATGTAAACCTTTTAGAATCCGTGATTTTAAAAAACGGGGGAAGTAAGCTTTTCTTATTTCCAAACGCATGCGCAAACTATAGAAAGTCACTATGACATAGAATCTGCATACTTTGTAGATTCCATTTATGAAATAAAACACATTTTCTAAAAACTCGTGTTTTTTAAGAAATCATGTAAACCTTCTAGAAGCTGTGATTTTAAAAAACGGGGGAAGTAAGCTTTTCTTATTTCCAAACGCTTGCGCAAACTATAGAAAGTCGTTATGACGTAGAATGTGCATACTTTGTTGATTCCATTTATTTAATAAAACACATTTTCTAAAAACTCGTGTTTTTTAAGAAATCATGCAAAACTTCTAGAATCTGTGATTTTAAAAAACGGGGGAAGTAAGCTTTTCTTATTTCCGGACGCATGCGCAAACTGTAGAAATTCGTTATGACGTTTAATGTGCATACTTTGTTGATTCCATTTATGAAATAAAACACATTTTCTAAAAACTCGTGTTTTTTACGAAATCATGTAAACCTTTTAGAAGCTGTGATTTTAAAAAACGGTGGAAGTAAGCTTTTCTTATTTCTGGACGCATGCACAAACTATAGAAAGTCGTTATGACGTAGAATGCGCATGCTTTGTTGATTCCATTTATGAAATAAAACACATTTTCTAAAAACTCATGTTTTTTAACCAATCATGTAAACCTTCTAGAAGCTGTGATTTTAAAAAATGGGGGAAGTAAGTTTTTCTTATTTCCAAACGCATGCGCAAACTATAGAAAGTCGTTATGACGTAGAATGTGATTACTTTGTTGATTCCATTTATGAAATAAAACTCATTTTCTAAAAACTCGTGTTTTTTAAGAAATCATGTAAACCTTCTAGAAGCTGTGATTTTAAAAAACGGGGGAAGTAAGATTTTCTTATTTCCGGACGCATGCGCAAACTATACAAAGTCGTTATGACGTAGAATGTGCATACTTTGTAGATTCCATTTATAAAATAAAACACATTTTCTAAAAACTCGTGTTTTTTACGAAATCATGTTAACCTTCTAGAAGCTGTGATTTTAAAAAACGGTCGAAGTAAGCTTTTCTTATTTCCGGACGAATGCGCAAACTATAGAAAGTCGTTTTGACGTAGAATGTGCATACTTTGTTGATTCCATTTATGAAATAAAACACATTTTCTAAAAACTCGTGTTTTTTATGAAATCATGTAAACCTTCTAGAAGCTGTGATTTTAAAAAATAGTTGAAGTAAGCTTTTCTTATTTCCGGACGCATGCGCAATCTATAGAACGTCGTTATGACGTAGAATGTGCATACTTTGTTGATTCCATTTATGAAATAAAACACATTTTCTAAAAAACTCGTGTTTTTTAAGAAATCATGTAAACCTTCTAGAATCCGTGATTTTAAAAAACGGTGGAAGTAAGCTTTTCTTATTTCCGGACGAATGCGCAAACTGTAGAAAGTCGTTATGACGTAGAATGTGCATACTTTGTTGATTCCATCTATGAAATAAAACACATTTTCTAAAAACTTGTGTTTTTTAAGAAGTCATGTAAACCTTCTAGAAGCTGTGATTTTCAAAAACGGGGGAAGTAAGCTTTTCTTATTTCCGGACGAATACGCAAACTATAGAAAGTTGTATGACTTAGAATGTGCATACTTTGTTGATTCCATTTATGAAATACAACACATTTTCTAGAAACTCGTGTTTTTTAAGAAATCATGTAAACCTTCTAGAAGCTGTGATTTTAAAAAACGGGGGAAGTAAGCTTTTCTTATTTCCAAACGCATGCGCAAACTATAGAAAGTCGTTATGACGTAGAATGTGCATACTTTGTTGATTCCATTTATGAAATGAAACACATTTTCTAAAAACTCGTGTTTTTTAAGAAATCATGTAAACCTTCTAGAAGCTGTGATTTTAAAAAACGGGGGAAGTAAGCTTTTCTTAATTCCGGACGCATGCGCAAACTATATAAAGTCGTTATGACGTAGAATGTGCATAGTTTGTAGATTCCATTTATGAAATAAAACACATTTTCTAAAAACTTGTGTTTTTTAGGAAATCATGTAAACCTTCTAGAAGCTGTGATTTTAAAAAACGATGGAAGTAAGCTTTTCTTATTTCCGGACGAATGCGCAAACTATAGAAAGTCGCTATGACGTAGAATGTGCATACTTTGTTGATTCCATTTATGAAATAAAACACATTTTCTAAAAACTCGTGTTTTTTAAGAAATCGTGTAAACCTTGTAGAAGATGTGATTTTAAAAACGGTGGAAGTAAGCTTTTCTTATTTCCAAACGCATGCGCAAACTATAGAAAGTCGTTATGACGTAGAATGTGCATAATTTGTTCATTCCATTTATGAAATAAAACACATTTTCTAAAAACTCGTGTTTTTTAAGAAATCATGTAAACCTTCTAGAAGCTGTTATTTTTAAAAACGGGGGGAAGTAAGCTTTTCTTATTTCCAAAGGCATGCGCAAACTATAGAAAGTCGTTATGAGTTAGAATGTGCATACTTTGTTGATTCCATATATGAAATCAAACTCATTTTTTAAAAACTCGTGTTTTTTAAGAAATCATGTAAACCTTCTAGAAGCTTTGATTTTAAAAAACGGTGGAAGTAAGCTTTTCTTATTTCCGGACGAATGCGCAAACTATAGAAAGTCGTTATGACGTAGAATGTGCATAGTTTGTAGATTCCATTTATGAAATAAAACACATTTTCTAAAAACTCGTGTTTTTTATGAAATCATGTAAACCTTCTAGAAGCTGTGATTTTAAAAAACGGGGGAAGTAAGCTTTTCTTATTTCCGGACGCATGCGTAAACTATAGAAAGTCGTTATGACGTAGAATATGAATACTTTGTTGATTCCATTTATGAAATAAAACACATTTTCTAAAAACTCGTGTTTTTTAAGAAATCATGTAAACCTTCTAGAAGCTGTGATTTTCAAAAACGGTGGAAGGAAGCTTTTCTTATTTCCAAATGCATGCGCAAACTATAGGAAGTCGTTATGACGTAGAATGTGCATACTTTGTTGATTCCATTTATGAAATAAAACACATTTTCTAAAAACTCGTGTTTTTTAAGAAATCATGTAAACCTTCTAGAAGCTGTGATTTTAAAAAACGGGGGAAGTAAGCTTTTCTTATTTCCAAACGCATGCGCAAACTACAGAAAGTCGTTATGACGTAGAATGTGCATACTTTGTTGATTCCATTTATGAAATAAAACACATTTTCTAAAAACTCGTGTTTTTTAAGAAATCATGTAAGCCTTCTAGAAGCTGTGATTTTTAAAAACGGTGGAAGTAAGCTTTTCTTATTTCCGGACACATGCGCAAACTATAGAAAGTAGTTATGACGTAGAATGTGCATACTTTGTTTATTCCATTTATGAAATAAAACACATTTTTTAAAAACTCGTGTTTTTTAAGAAATCATGTAAACCTTTTAGAATCCGTGATTTTAAAAAACGGGGGGAAGTAAGCTTTTCTTATTTCCAAACGCATGCGCAAACTATAGAAAGTCACTATGACATAGAATCTGCATACTTTGTAGATTCCATTTATGAAATAAAACACATTTTCTAAAAACTCGTGTTTTTTAAGAAATCATGTAAACCTTCTAGAAGCTGTGATTTTAAAAAACGGGGAAAGTAAGCTTTTCTTATTTCCAAACGCTTGCGCAAACTATAGAAAGTCGTTATGACGTAGAATGTGCATACTTTGTTGATTCCATTTATTTAATAAAACACATTTTCTAAAAACTCGTGTTTTTTAAGAAATCATGCAAAACTTCTAGAATCTGTGATTTTAAAAAACGGGGGAAGTAAGCTTTTCTTATTTCCGGACGCATGCGCAAACTGTAGAAAGTCGTTATGACGTTTAATGTGCATACTTTGTTGATTCCATTTATGAAATAAAACACATTTTCTAAAAACTCGTGTTTTTTACGAAATCATGTAAACCTTCTAGAAGCTGTGATTTTAAAAAACGGTGGAAGTAAGCTTTTCTTATTTCTGGACGCATGCGCAAACTATAGAAAGTCGTTATGACGTAGAATGCGCATGCTTTGTTGATTCCATTTATGAAATAAAACACATTTTTTAAAAACTCATGTTTTTTAACCAATCATGTAAACCTTCTAGAAGCTGTGATTTTAAAAAATGGGGGAAGTAAGTTTTTCTTATTTCCAAACGCATGCGCAAACTATAGAAAGTCGTTATGACGTAGAATGTGATTACTTTGTTGATTCCATTTATGAAATAAAACTCATTTTCTAAAAACTCGTGTTTTTTAAGAAATCATGTAAACCTTCTAGAAGCTGTGATTTTAAAAAACGGGGGAAGTAAGATTTTCTTATTTCCGGACGCATGCGCAAACTATACAAATTCGTTATGACGTAGAATGTGCATACTTTGTAGATTCCATTTATAAAATAAAACACTTTTTCTAAAAACTCGTGTTTTTTACGAAATCATGTCAACCTTCTAGAAGCTGTGATTTTAAAAAACGGTCGAAGTAAGCTTTTCTTATTTCCGGACGAATGCGCAAACTATAGAAAGTCGTTTTGACGTAGAATGTGCATACTTTGTTGATTCCATTTATGAAATAAAACACATTTTCTAAAAACTCGTGTTTTTTAAGAAGTCATGTAAACCTTCTAGAAGCTGTTATTTTAAAAAACGGGGGAAGTAAGCTTTTCTTATTTCCGGACGAATGCGCAAACTATAGAAAGTCGTATGACTTAGAATATGCATACTTTGTTGATTCGATTTATGAAATACAACACATTTTCTAGAAACTCGTGTTTTTTAAGAAATCATGTAAACCTTCTAGAAGCTGTGATTTTAAAAAACGGGGGAAGTAAGCTTTTCTTATTTCCAAACGCATGCGCAAACTATAGAAAGTCGTTATGACGTAGAATGTGCATACTTTGTTGATTCCATTTATGAAATAAAACACAATTCCTAAAAACTCGTGTTTTTTAAGAAATCATGTAAACCTTCTAGAAGCTGTGATTTTAAAAAACGGGGGAAGTAAGCTTTTCTTAATTCCGGACGCATGCGCAAACTATATAAAGTCGTTATGACGTAGAATGTGCATAGTTTGTAGATTCCATTTATGAAATAAAACACATTTTCTAAAAACTTGTGTTTTTTAGGAAATCATGTAAACCTTCTAGAAGCTGTGATTTTAAAAAGCGATGGAAGTAAGCTTTTCTTATTTCCGGACGAATGCGCAAACTATAGAAAGTCGCCATGACGTAGAATGTGTATAATTTGTTGATTCCATTTATGAAATAAAACACATTTTCTAAAAAGTCATGTTTTTTAAGAAATCGTGTAGACCTTCTAGAAGATGTGATTTTAAAAAACGGTGGAAGTAAGCTTTTCTTATTTCCAAACGCATGCGCAAACTATAGAAAGTCGTTATGACGTAGAATGTGCATAATTTGTTCATTCCATTTATGAAATAAAACACATTTTCTAAAAACTCGTGTTTTTTAAGAAATCATGTAAACCTTCTAGAAGCTGTTATTTTTAAAAACGGGGGAAGTAAGCTTTTCTTATTTCCAAATGCATGCGCAAACTATAGAAAGTCGTTATGAGTTAGAATGTGCATACTTTGTTGATTCCATATATGAAATAAAACACATTTTTTAAAAACTCGTGTTTTTTAAGAAATCATGTAAACCTTCTAGAAGCTTTGATTTTAAAAAAGGGTGGAAGTAAGCTTTTCTTATTTCCGGACGAATGCGCAAACTATAGAAAGTTGTTATGACGTAGAATGTGCATAGTTTGTAGATTCCATTTATGAAATAAAACACATTTTCTAAAAACTCGTGTTTTTTATGAAATCATGTAAACCTTCTAGAACCTGTGATTTTAAAAAACGGGGGAAGTAAGCTTTTCTTATTTCCGGACGCATGCGTAAACTATAGAAAGTCGTTATGACATAGAATATGAATACTTTGTTGATTCCATTTATGAAATAAAACACATTTTCTAAAAACTCGTGTTTTTTAAGAAATCATGTAAACCTTCTAGAAGCTGTGATTTTTAAAAACGGTGGAAGTAAGCTTTTCTTATTTCCGGACACATGCGCAAACTATAGAAAGTAGTTATGATGTAGAATGTGCATACTTTGTTGATTCCATTTATGAAATAAAACACATTTTGTAAAAACTCGTGTTTTTTAAGAAATCATGTAAACCTTTTAGAATCCGTGATTTTAAAAAACGGGGGAAGTAAGCTTTTCTTATTTCCAAACGCATGCGCAAACTATAGAAAGTCACTATGACATAGAATCTGCATACTTTGTAGATTACATTTATGAAATAAAACACACTTTCTAAAAACTCGTGTTTTTTAAGAAATCATGTAAACCTTCTAGAAGCTGTGATTTTAAAAAACGGGGGAAGTAATCTTTTCTTATTTCCAAACGCTTGCGCAAACTATAGAAAGTCGTTATGACGTAGAATGTGCATACTTTGTTGATTCCATTTATTTGATAAAACACATTTTCTAAAAACTCGTGTTTTTTAAGAAATCATGTAAAACTTCTAGAATCTGTGATTTTAAAAAACGGGGGAAGTAAGCTTTTCTTATTTCCGGACGCATGCGCAAACTGTAGAAAGTTGTTATGGCGTTTAATTTGCATACTTTGTTGATTCCATTTATGAAATAAAACACATTTTCTAAAAACTCGTGTTTTTTACGAAATCATGTAAACCTTCTAGAAGCTGTGATTTTAAAAAACGGTGGAAGTAAGCTTTTCTTATTTCTGGACGCATGCGCAAACTATAGAAAGTCGTTATGACGTAGAATGCGCATACTTTGTTGATTCTATTTATGAAATAAAACACATTTTCTAAAAACTCATGTTTTTTAACAAATCATGTAAACCTTCTAGAAGCTGTGATTTTAAAAAATGGGGGAAGTAAGTTTTTCTTATTTCCAAACGCATGTGCAAACTATAGAAATTCGTTATGAAGTAGAATGTGATTACTTTGTTGATTCCATTTATGAAATAAAACTTATTTTCTAAAAACTCGTGTTTTTTAAGAAATCATGTAAACCTTCTAGAAGCTGTGATTTTAAAAAACGGGGGAAGTAAGATTTTCTTATTTCCGGACGCATGCGCAAACTATACAAAGTCGTTATGACGTAGAATGTGCATACTTTGTAGATTCCATTTATAAAATAAAACACATTTTCTAAAAACTCGTGTTTTTTACGGAATCATGTTAACCTTCTAGAAGCTGTGATTTTAAAAAACGGTCGAAGTAAGCTTTTCTTATTTCCGGACGAATGCGCAAACTATAGAAAGTCGTTTTGACGTAGAATGTGCATACTTTGTTGATTCCATTTATGAAATAAAACACATTTTCTAAAAACTCGTGTTTTTTATGAAATCATGTAAACCTTCTAGAAGCTGTGATTTTAAAAAACAGTTGAAGTAAGCTTTTCTTATTTCCGGACGCATGCGCAATCTATAGAACGTCGTTATGACGTAGAATGTGCATACTTTGTTGATTCCATTTATGAAATAAAACACATTTTCTAAAAAACTCGTGTTTTTTAAGAAATCATGTAAACCTTCTAGAATCCGTGATTTTAAAAAACGGTGGAAGTAAGCTTTTCTTATTTCCGGACGAATGCGCAAACTGTAGAAAGTCGTTATGACGTAGAATGTGCATACTTTGTTGATTCCATTTATGAAATAAAACACATTTTCTAAAAACTCGTGTTTTTTAAGAAGTCGTGTAAACCTTCTAGAAGCTGTGATTTTAAAAAACGGGGGAAGTAAGCTTTTCTTATTTCCGGACGAATGCGCAAACTATAGAAAGTCGTATGACTTAGAATATGCATACTTTGTTGATTCCATTTATGAAATACAACACATTTTCTAGAAACTCGTGTTTTTTAAGAAATCATGTAAACCTTCTAGAAGCTGTGATTTTAAAAAACGGGGGAAGTAAGCTTTTCTTATTTCCAAACGCATGCGCAAACTATAGAAAGTCGTTATGACGTAGAATGTGCATACTTTGTTGATTCCATTTATGAAATAAAACACATTTTCTAAAAACTCGTGTTTTTTAAGAAATCATGTAAACCTTCTAGAAGCTGTGATTTTAAAAAACGGGGGAAGTAAGCTTTTCTTAATTCCGGACGCATGCGCAACTATATAAAGTTGTTATGACATAGAATGTGCATAGTTTGTAGATTCCATTTATGAAATAAAACACATTTTCTAAAAACTTGTGTTTTTTAGGAAATCATGTAAACCTTCTAGAAGCTGTGATTTTAAAAAACGATGGAAGTAAGCTTTTCTTATTTCCGGACGAATGCGCAAACTATAGAAAGTCGCTATGACGTAGAATGTGCATACTTTGTTGATTCCATTTATGAAATAAAACACATTTTCTAAAAACTCGTGTTTTTTAAGAAATCGTGTAAACCTTCTAGAAGATGTGATTTTAAAAAACGGTGGAAGTAAGCTTTTCTTATTTCCAAACGCATGCGCAAACTATAGAAAGTCGTTATGACGTAGAATGTGCATAATTTGTTCATTCCATTTATGAAATAAAACACATTTTCTAAAAACTCGTGTTTTTTAAGAAATCATGTAAACCTTCTAGAAGCTGTTATTTTTAAAAACGGGGGAAGTAAGCTTTTCTTATTTCCAAATGCATGCGCAAACTATATGTTGATGTATATGTAACTTCGGAATGTATTTCACATATATGTATATTGTATTCCTATAGAGATGGTATTATTCCTCTATAAGGAAGTGTCGTCATTTATATTGTAAGTGTCGTAACTTATACTTGATGGGTTATTAGACCACCTTGTTGGGGTCGGCCCTGTATAAGTCATGTGGGTCAAATGGTTATTAGACCACCCTATTGGGGGTCGGCCATGTGGGTCAAAGGGTTATTAGACCACCCTATTGGGGGTCGTTCCACTCAGCATTATGTTATGTGGTTAAGTTCGAGCCTACATGAGTTAGGTAAAAAGGCAAGTCAAGTCAAGTATAAATAGAGTGCGGGAGGCACTCTATTTACTCACTCACTTCTCACACATGCACTCAAGGAGGAGTGGCGCACTTATGGAGGAGGAGGATCTGCTGCTAGGTTATGGCTATCTCTCTTGGTTGGTTGTATCATTGCTCTATCTATCTCTGAGGAAGTTATTGGGGTTTTTCACCTTTATGGTTTTCCCCAAGTAAATCTTTGTGTCTCTTGTGTGCTTGCATTATTGTCTCCATGATTGATATGCTGTAGATATGCTGTACATGTTGTTCTCTCAGTTAAGTTCCTATATCAGATTGAAGTAAATTCTGAAAATCTAACATGGTATCAGAGCTAGCCTGAAAGAAGGCATGATATGGCATGTATGACACTTTTTGCACTTACGATGCTAGGGCTTGATATAGCAAAAACCAGTCATCGTAGCACTTTCGCTATAAATCCGTTTTGGAGAATTTGTCGGATCTGAAATTGTTACAGGACGAAGCTAAGATCTCCAGGTACCTTGTGTCCAAAGAAAAACCTCTAATTCGTTGTACTTTGTGATTTATGATCTGTGCAATATAGGGTTTCTGCCTCTTCCAGATCTGAGTCAAAATCAGGTGACCTTGGGAAAAAGGTCATAACTTGGGCTAGGAAGCTCCAAATGAAATTTCGTAAAAAGTTACAGGTAGTACACAGTCTGTACTATCTCAGAAAACGTTTTCAGAGGCCGAAGTTGAACCAGGGACACGTGGCACGCCGTACAAGTTCAGTCTCTGGTATTATCCCATAAACAGGTCATGTTGCGAAATTTGGTATAAATCTCTCTCAGAGAGTCCAATTGAGGTCAGACTTGTCAGGATGGAAAGGTAACAGGTCGAGCTATCTCAGAAAACGTTTTCAGAGGCCGAAGTTAAAACAGTGACACGTGGCACGCCGTACAAGTTCGCTCTCCTGTTTTATCCCAAAACAGGTCACGTTGCGACATTTGGCATAACGCTCTCTCAGAGAATCCAATTGAGGTCAGACCTATCAGGATGGAAAGATAACAGGTCAGGCTATCTCAGGAAACTTTTTCAGACCCCGTGGATAAAAAATTTCGGAGTTACACCAGAAACAATCAGGTACATATTTCTGTCAAAACAGAATTATTTTTTGGTACCTTCATTCATGGCTTCCGGAATTTAGGGCTTTGGAGAAAGTTGGAATTTTTGTAATCGGAGACCACGGCTAGATGCTACTCATCAAAATAGAAATTTAGAGACCAAGATCAGAATTTTTGGTTGGGAAGAAGGCCGGGCTTGATTAGACCCTAGTTCGGGACTTTGATCAGAAAAGTGGAAAATTAGGGCTTCTGTAAAAATGGGAATTTTTGAAATCTGTGACCACGGCTGGAAGCTCCTCAGAAAAATAGAAGCTTAGAGCTTTGGATCAAACATTTTGATGGGGAAAAAGAGTGGGATTCATCAAACCCCAGTTCAGGGTCACGTCCAGTGAATCCAGAAGTTTCAAAAGCAAAATTGAGGAGTGAAACTTTGCAGTTTTCAAATTCTGAATATACCAACTTGATCAGCTCATCAAGGCACATATTTCTATCTTGTCAGAAGTTTGAAATTCAAAGTTTGAATTTTTGGGGTTTCTCTGACAAACCCATATCCAGCTCAAGGTCCATTTCTTGCAAATCAAGTGGATTGGGTTAATCCTAGAAGAAGATGGATTGATCATCTACATGAGTGAAGAAGTTCCTGTTTCAGAGGGAGATGAGGCTAAGGCCTTATATAAGAAGATTACAAGCGATCTCGACAGGTATGACTCATCGAGGTATGTTTCGATATTTGTCCATGATTAAGTTTATGGTATGTTTGTCTTCATGTTATTATGGTTAGTACAATTTTGATTTTAGATTTGTCGTATCACCTTAACAAAATTATGAATGCATGATAGAAGATATTCATTGGTTAGGGTGTTGACACTTATGATTGTACTAATGCATTATGGTGTTGTATGAGGTTTATGTTGTCTACTAACATGAAAGGTACACCAAGAAAGACAAATCATGTTCTGATCCAAGAACATATGATCATGATAACACGAGGACAAAGATTCATCCATTGTCATGGATCTCATAGAAGATCCATTTACGAGGTTTGTATAACTTGGTTTTGTAATGGATAACCTATGAAATATACAGGTTACTAGCACAAGTCATTGAAGAAGAACAAGAAGACATCATGTGAGTATGTTAGACATAACTAACTAGCATGCTAATCCAGGTATGTTTTTCCTATATCAAGATAGAATCCTACCTTGTGTTAGGATCTTATACTATTGTTGATAATGATTATTCATGAAGTCATAGGTTTGAATAATCATGATTGTATGCATATTATGTTTCTTACCATAATTGATGATATGACTAACCAGAAGAATCATGATGGTATAAACACAGGTTTTATGCATTTTATATCTCTTATTTTGATTGATGATTCAACTAACCTGAAGAGTCATAGGTTTGAGTAATTACAGGTTTAGACATGCTATGGTTCTTATGATTTGACTAACCATAAGAATCCTTGAATGCTAATGCTTATTATTTCTGTTTGAAATGATCATGACTATACATGCTTGAGATTATTGTGTTTTAATAGTATATTAATGAATGTATGATTTTATATGAGATCACAAGGATAACACATTCATGATACTAATAAGCATGCATAGGGACCAAGGATGAATATGAGATTCAAGAACAGGTAATCCAAGAAGCAAAGATCAAGAGGGAGTACACTCCAGTGGTTTATGCAAGGACGCAGATATTCAGAGGGAGTTGACCATCTCTCTACATCCCACAACAGAAAGGTGTAGAAGAAGCTACTTCAGATTAGGACTCCAACAGCTCCTGCAAGGAAGCGAAGACTCAGAGGGAGTCCACCCAATGAACAAACAAAGATAAGTATTTGAATTGTCATTTCTTAAATAATACTGTTCAATAATGTATATATTGATGTTCCTAGAATTAGGTTGTGTATTATGCATATTAGAATAATTGCATTGATGAACAGTATACTCCTAATATGCATGGGTAAGTGGCCTATGGCACTGTACAACATTCCATTGCTACTTATCTAGAATGAAACCTCTTTGCTGACATGTTGGGAGTTGTGCACACTCTTAACAATGTTCTGGTAGAGATTGGAAGGCATCTAGAAAGTTACGGAATATGGATAAATGTTGTATTGAAGCATTGGCTAAGATAATTGCATGACTGTATGGCATATTTCTTTATGTGTAAGAATTTGCTCTGAAAACTATGAGATTTTTTCTAATCATGCAATTTAACTTGTTGTGTAGGAAAGATCGTATGCCATCTCCTACAAAAGAAGAACTACAACATTTTGTTCCAGCAACAAAGATATCTATTGAAGATATTGAATATATTGAAGTTCCCAGGATCTGGGATGAAGAAATGAAATGCCATGATCCGTCGATCATGAAGAATGATGTTTGGGATGTAATCCCAAGACATGAAGGGAAGTTTGCTATGACTTCCAAATAGAACTATCAGATCAAGCATGTTGCAGATGGTAGCATTGAGAAATACAAAAGTGATGAAATAGAAGATGCACCAGATGGATTTCAAGACAGCATGGTGTAGTCATATATGTGTGCAGAACTTGATATGGTAGGATAGACAGCTTTCTATCCATCTTGGGCTTTACCAATAATAAAGTGGATTCCAACCTTTACTACAAGGTTGAGGAAGGCAATCCAGTGATACTACTTTTGTATGCGGATAACCTGTTTGTTACAGGTGAAGAATAGATTGATTGCCGACACGCAGCGGAAGCTTACTACCGAGTTCGAGATGAAGAACTTGGGGATGATGCACTATTTGTTTTTGGCTTGGAGGTGTGGCAGAGTGCAGATGGAATCTTCCTTGGACAAGGGAAGTATGCAGTAGAGATCCCGAAGAGGTTCGGGATGATGGATTGCAAGGCCATGGCCACACCTATGGCATCAAATCTGAAGCTTCTATGTGATGCTTCATCTGAGCCGATTGATGTCTATATGTATCGCTAGATGATTGGGTCCTTGATGTACCTGACGAACACGAGACCAGACATTTGCTTTGCTGTGAACACATTGAGCTAGTTCCTGACGGATCCGAGGAGTGTTCACCTGGTTGCTGTAAAGCATATTCTGAGGTGCCTGAAGGGTACAGTGGATTATGGGCTCAGGTATGAGGCAAATCAAAAGTTTAACCTGTAGGGTTATGTTGATTCATATTGGGCTGGCAGTGCTGCAGATAGGAAGAGCACATCTGGGTGTTGCTTCAGTATGGGATCAGGTGTGATCTCTTGGTTTAGCAGGAAGCAGTCCTGCGTAGCACTGAGTACAGCTGAGGCAGAGTATGTTGCAGCCTGTTCAGCTAGTTGTGAGACAGTATGGCTACGGAAGCTACTATCTGGGTTATTTGATCTCCCATTGGAGGCTACTGGTATCTTCTGTGATAACCAGAGTTGTGTGAAGCTGTCCGAGAACCCAGTGTTTCATGACAGGTCGAAACACATAGAGATCAAATATCACTATATAAGGGATATGGTGCAGAGAGGAGCTGTGAAGCTCCTATATGTTGCGACAGACGAGCAGATTACAGATGTGATGACGAAGCCGCTAGCCAGAGTGAAGTTCGAGTACTTCAGAGAGAGGCTTGGCGTTCTTCAGATCGAGGACACTTCGAGGAAGAAGTGATGGACACATTTGCCGAAGCCATTCCAAGCATGTTGGAAGGAGGATCCTTCACATGGCTGTGGATGTAAGCGCTGGATAATGGGCATCAGGATGATGTTCTGGTTTCTGCCTGGATATGATCAGTTGGATCATTTATGTATGTACGCATCATGTTGGATGCTGGATATGATCGGTTGGATCATGTGTATGTATTTTGTATGAACGCATCATGTTGGATGCTGTTGGATACATTGTGTGGATCATGTATCTTTGTATGATCAGGTAGATCATGGATGCTGTTGGATACATTGTGTAGATCATGTATCTTTGTATGATCAGGTAGATCATGGATGCTGATGGATACATTGTGTGGACCATGTATCTGTATATGTATCAGGTGGATACATTGTATGATCAGGTGGATCATGTATGGTGATATGTATCATGTATTTGTATCAGGTGGATACATTGTATGATCAGGAGGATCATGTATGATGACATGTATCAGGTAGATACTTGGTATGCATCAGGTAGATGCATTGATGATCAGGATGATCATGGATGACGAGCTTCAGGATGTTGCTCCAGATGACATGCAGCAGGATGTTGCAGTGATGATCAGGATGATCATGGATGACGAGCTTCAGGATGTTGCTCCAGATGACATGCAGCAGGATGTTGCAGTGATGATCAGGATGATCATAGATGACGAGCTTCAGGATGTTGCTCCAGATGACATGCAGCGGGACGTTGCAGTAATGATGATCAGGATGATCGTGGATACATCAGGATGATGTATGGTGAGTATCAGGTTGATACTCTGTGGCCGTGGATCAGTTTGTGCAGATAAGCATGTAATTTGTGCCCTGGGAGATTTGCAGATGGTCTTTCGAGGTTTTGCCTATGGCATGTAATTTGTGCCCTGGGACATCTGGCAAATGCTCTTTCGAGGTTTTGCTTGGGAGGACATAGAATTTGTGCCCTGGGAGATCTGCAGATAGTCTTTCGAGGTTTTGCCTATGGCATGTAATTTGTGCCCTGGGATATCTGGCAGATGCTCTTTCGAGGTTTTGTCCTATGGCATGTAATTTGTGCCCTGGGAGATTTCAGGTCGGAGTTGTGTACCCGTAACATCCTTAAATGCTCTTTCGAGGTTTTTCCATGACCACATGTAATTTGTGCCCTGGGAGATCCGATAGGTTGAGCTGTGTGCTTGTAATCAGTCCTGGGATGCTCTTTCGAGGTTTTGTGGTGACCACATGTAATTTGTGCCCTGGGAGATCCGATAGGTTGAGCCTTGTGCTCGTAATCAGTCCTGGGATTCTCTTTCGAGGTTTTGTGGTGAGGTCACATGTAATTTGTGCCCTGGGAGATCCTATAGGTAGAGCTGTGTGCTCGTAACAACCTGGGATGCTCTTTCGAGGTTTTGTGACGCACGTAATAAGTCCTGAGGATTCCACAGTATGGCCAGTGATGATGAAGACCTGCAGGTGGTGGGCCTACATCCAGTATGAAAAAGGACTGGCTCTGAAGAACTTCCTATGACGAGTAGATTCAGAGATTGATTGAGATAGCAGCAGCAGTGACGATGATGATGACTCAATGACGATTATCCAGTGACGATGATCCAGAGAAGATGACTTGTGCTAGAAGAACTGTGCTGAGAAATACCTTCCTAGTTAAGAGGGAGTGTTGATGTATATGTAACTTCGGAATGTATTTCACATATATGTATATTGTATTCCTATAGAGATGGTATTATTCCTCTATAAGGAAGTGTCGTCATTTATATTGTAAGTGTCGTAACTTATACTTGATGGGTTATTAGACCACCTTGTTGGGGTCGGCCCTGTATAAGTCATGTGGGTCAAATGGTTATTAGACCACCCTATTGGGGGTCGGCCATGTGGGTCAAAGGGTTATTAGACCACCCTATTGGGGGTCGGCCCACTCAGCATTATGTTATGTGGTTAAGTTCGAGCCTACATGAGTTAGGTAAAAAGGCAAGTCAAGTCAAGTATAAATAGAGTGCGGGAGGCACTCTATTTACTCACTCACTTCTCACACATGCACTCAAGGAGGAGTGGCGCACTTATGGAGGAGGAGGATCTGCTGCTAGGTTATGGCTATCTCTCTTGGTTGGTTGTATCATTGCTCTATCTATCTCTGAGGAAGTTATTGGGGTTTTTCACCTTTACGGTTTTCCCCAAGTAAATCTTTGTGTCTCTTGTGTGCTTGCATTATTGTCTCCATGATTGATATGCTGTAGATATGCTGTACATGTTGTTCTCTCAGTTAAGTTTCTATATCAGATTGAAGTAAATTCTGAAAATCTAACACTATAGAAAGTCGTTATGAGTTAGAATGTGCATACTTTGTTGATTCCATATATGAAATAAAACACATTTTTTAAAAACTCGTGTTTTTTAAGAAATCATGTAAACCTTCTAGAAGCTTTGATTTTAAAAAACGGTGGAAGTAAGCTTTTCTTATTTCCGGACGAATGCGCAAACTATAGAAAGTCGTTATGACGTAGAATGTGCATAGTTTGTAGATTCCATTTATGAAATAAAACACATTTTCTAAAAACTCGTGTTTTTTATGAAATCATGTAAACCTTCTAGAAGCTGTGATTTTAAAAAACGGTGGAAATAAGCTTTTCTTATTTCCGGACGCATGCGTAAACTATAGAAAGTCGTTATGACGTAGAATATGAATACTTTGTTGATTCCATTTATGAAATAAAACACATTTTCTAAAAACTCGTGTTTTTTAAGAAATTGTGTAAACCTTCTAGAAGCTGTGATTTTCAAAAACGGTGGAAGTAAGCTTTTCTTATTTCCAAACGCATGCGCAAACTATAGAAAGTCGTTATGACGTAGAATGTGCATACTTTGTTGATTCCATTTATGAAATAAAACACATTTTCTAAAAACTCGTGTTTTTTAAGAAATCATGTAAACCTTCTAGAAGCTGTGATTTTAAAAACCGGGGGAAGTAAGCTTTTCTTATTTCCAAACGCATGCGCAAACTATAGAAAGTCGTTATGACTTAGAATGTGCATACTTTGTTGATTCCATTTATGAAATAAAACACATTTTCTAGAAAATCGTGTTTTTTAAGAAATCATGTAAACCTTCTAGAAGCTGTGATTTTAAAAAACGGTGGAAGTAAGCTTTTCTTATTTCCGGACACATGCGCAAACTATAGAAAGTTGTTATGACGTAGAATGTGCATACTTTGTTAATTCCATTTATGAAATAAAACACATTTTCTAAAAACTCGTGTTTTTTAAGAAATCATGTAAACCTTTTAGAATCCGTGATTTTAAAAAACGGGGGAAGTAAGCTTTTCTTATTTCCAAATGCATGCGCAAACTATAGAAAGTCGTTATGACGTAGAATGTGCATACTTTGTAGATTCCATTTATGAAATAAAACACATTTTCTAAAAACTCGTGTTTTTTAAGAAATCATGTAAACCTTCTAGAAGCTTTGATTTTAAAAAACGGGGGAAGTAAGCTTTTCTTATTTCCGGATGAATGCGCAAACTATAGAAAGTCGTTATGACGTAGAATCTGCATACTTTGTTGATTCCATTTATGAAATAAAACACATTTTCTAAAAACTTGTGTTTTTTACGAAATCATGTAAGCCTTCTAGAAGCTTTGATTTTAAAAAACGGTGGAAGTAAGCTTTTCTTATTTCCGGACGCATGCGCAAACTATAGAAAGTCGTTATGACATAGAATGTGCATACTTTGTTGATTCCATTTATGAAATAAAACACATATTCTAAAAACTCGTGTTTTTTCAAATCATGTAAACCTTCTAGAAGCTGTGATTTTAAAAAATGGGGGAAGTAAGCTTTTCTTATTTCCAAACGCATGCGCAAACTATAGAAATTCGTTATGAAGTAGAATGTGCATACTTTGTTGATTTCATTTATGAAATAAAACACATTTTCTAAAAACTCGTGTTTTTTAAGAAATCATGTAAACCTTCTAGAAGCTGTGATTTTAAAAAACGGGGGAAGTAAGCTTTTCTTATTTCCAAATGCATGCGCAAACTATAGAAAGTCGTTATGACGTAGAATGTGCATACTTTGTTTATTCCATTTATGAAATAAAACACATTTTCTAAAAATACGTGTTTTTTAAGAAATCATGCAAAACTTCTAGAATCTGTGATTTTAAAAAACGGGGGAGGTAAGCTTTTCTTCTTTCCGGACGCATGAGCAAACTGTAGAAAGTCGTTATGACGTAGAATGTGCATACTTTGTTGATTCCATTTATGAAATAAAACACATTTTCTAAAAACTCGTGTTTTTTAAGAAGTCATGTAAACCTTCTAGAATCTGTGATTTTAAAAAATGGTGGAAGTAAACTTTTCTTATTTCCGGACGCATGTGCAAACTATAGAAAGTAGTTATGATGTAGAATGTGCATACTTTGTTGATTCCATTTATGAAATAAAACACATTTTCTAAAAACTCGTGTTTTTTACGAAATCATGTAAACCTTCTAGAAGCTGTGATTTTAAAAAACGGTGGAAGTAAGTTTTTCTTATTTCCGGACGAATGCACAAACTATAGAAAGTCATTATGATGTAGAATGTGCATACTTTGTTGATTCCATTTATGAAATAAAACACATTTTCTAAAAACTCATGTTTTTTACGAAATTATGTCAAACTTCTAGAAGCTGTGATTTTAAAAAATGGGGGAAGTAAGCTTTTCTTATTTCCGGACACATGCATAAACTATAGAAAGTCGTTATGACGTAGAATGTCCATACTTTGTTGATTCCATTTATGAAATAAAACACATTTTCTAAAAACTCGTGTTTTCTCAGAAATCATGTAAACCTTCTAGAAGCTGTGATTTTAAAAAACGGGGGATGTAAGCTTTTCTTATTTCCAAACGCATGCGCAAACTATAGAAAGTCGTTATGACGTAGAATGTGCATACTTTGTTCATTCCATTTAACAAATAAAACACATTTTCTTATAACTCGTGTTTTTTACGAAATCATGTAAACCTTCTAGAATCCGTGATTTTAAAAAATGGTGGAAGTAAGCTTTTCTTATTTCCGGACGCATGCGCAAACTATAGAAAGTCGTTATGACGTAGAATGTACATACTTTGTTGATTCTATTTATGAAATAAAACACATTTTCTAAAAACTCGTGTTTTTTAAGAAGTCATGTAAACCTTCTAGAAGCTGTGATTTTAAAAAACTGCGGAAGTAAGCTTTTCTTATTTCCGGACGCATGTGCAAACTATAGAAAGTCGTTAGGACGTAGAATGTGCATCCTTTGTTGATTCCATTTATGAAATAAAACACATTTTCTAAAAACTCGTGTTTTTTAAGAAGTCATGTAGACCTTCTAGAACCTGTGATTTTAAAAAACAGTGGAAGTAAGCTTTTCATATTTCCAGACGCATGCGTAAACTATAGAAAGTCGTTATGACGTAGAATGTGCATAATTTGTTTATTCCATTTATGAAATAAAACACATTTTCTAAAAATACGTGTTTTTTAAGAAATCATGCAAAACTTCTAGAATCTGTGATTTTAAAAAACGGGGGAGGTAAGCTTTTCTTCTTTCCGGACGCATGAGCAAACTGTAGAAAGTCGTTATGACGTAGAATGTGCATACTTTGTTGATTCCATTTATGAAATAAAACACATTTTCTAAAAACTCGTGTTTTTTAAGAAGTCATGTAAACCTTCTAGAATCTGTGATTTTAAAACATGGTGGAAGTAAGCTTTTCTTATTTCCGGACGCATGTGCAAACTATAGAAAGTCATTATGATGTAGAATGTGCATACTTTGTTGATTCCAATTATGAAATTATACACATTTTCTAAAAACTCATGTTTTTTAAGAAATCATGTAAACCTTCTAGAAGCTGTGATTTTAAAAAACAGGGGAAGTATGCTTTTCTTATTTCCGGACGCATGCGCAAACTATAGAAAGTCGTTGTGACGTAGAATGTGCATACTTTGTAGATTCCATTTCTGAAATAAAACACATTTTCTAAAAACTCGTGTTTTTTACGAAATCATGTAAACCTTCTAGAAGCTGTGATTTTAAAAAACTGCGGAAGTAAGCTTTTCTTATTTCCGGACGCATGCGCAAACTATAGAAAGTCCTTATGACGTAGAATGTGCATACTTTGTAGATTCCATTGATGAAATAAAACACATTTTCTAAAAACTCGTGTTTTTTACGAAATTATGTAAACCTTCTAGAAGCTGTGATTTTGAAAAACGGTGGAAGTAAGCTTTTCTTATTTCCGGACACATGCGCAAACTATAGAAAGTCGTTATGACATAGAATGTGCATACTTTGTTGATTCCATTTATGAAATAAAACACATTTTCTAAAAACTCGTGTTTTTTAAGAAATCATGTAAACCTTCTAGAAGCTGTGATTTTAAAAAACGGGGAAGTAAGCTTTTCTTATTTCCAAACGCATGCACAAACTATAGAAAGTCGTTATGACGTAGAATGTGCATACTTTGTTGATTCCATTTATGAAATAAAACACATTTTCTAAAAACTCATGTTTTTTAAGAAATCATGTAAACCTTCTAGAAGCTGTGATTTTAAAAAACAGGGGAAGTAAGCTTTTCTTATTTCCAAACGCATGCACAAACTATAGAAAGTCGTTATGACGTAGAATGTGCATACTTTGTTGATTCCATTTATTTAATAAAACACATTTTCTAAAAACTCGTATTTTTTAAGAAATCATGCAAAACTTATAGAATCTGTGATTTTAAAAAACGGGGGAGGTAAGCTTTTCTTATTTCCGGACGAATGCGCAAACTATAGAAAATCGTTATGACGTAGAATGTGCATACTTTGTAGATTCCATTTATGAAATAAAACACATTTTCTAAAAACTCGTGTTTTTTACGAAATCATTTAAACCTTCTAGAAGCTGTGATTTAAAAAAAACGGTGGAAGTAAGCTTTTCTTATTTCCGGACGAATGTGCGAACTGTAGAAAGTCATTATGACGTAGAATGTGCATACTTTGTTGATTCCATTTAATAAAACACATTTTCTAAAAACTCATGTTTTTTAAGAAGTCATGTAAACCTTCTAGAAACTGTGATTTTAAAAAATGGGGGAAGTAAGCTTTTCTTATTTCCAGACGCATGCGCAAACTATAGAAAATCGTTATGACGTAGGATGTGCATATTTTGTTGATTCCATTTATGAATTAAAACACATTTTGTAAAAACTCGTGTTTTTTCAGAAATCATGTAAACCTTCTAGAAGCTGTGATTTTAAAAAACGGGGGATGTAAGCTTTTCGTATTTCCAAACGCATTCACAAACTATAGAAAGTCGTTATGACGTAGAATGTGCATACTTTGTTGATTCCATTTATGAAATAAAACACATTTTCTAAAAACTCGTGTTTTTTAAGAAATCATGTAAACCTTTTGGAAGCTGTGATTTTAAAAAACAGGGGAAGTAATCTTTTCTTATTTCCGGAAGCATGCACAAACTATAGAAAGGAGTTATTACGTAGAATATGCATACTTTGTTGATTCCATTTATGAAATAAAACACATTTTCTAAAAACTCATGTTTTTAAGAAATCATGTAAACCTTCTAGAAGCTGTGATTTTAAAAAATGGGGGAAGTAAGCTTTTCTTATTTGTGAATGCATGCGCAAACTATAGAAAGTCGGTATGACGTAGAATGTGCATACTTTGTGGATTCAATTTATGAAATAAAACACATTTTCTAAAAACTCGTGTTTTTTAAGAGATCATGTAAACCTTCTAGAGGCTGTGATTTTAAAAAATGGGGGAAGTAAGCTTTTCTTATTTCCGGAGGCATGCGCAAACTATAGAAAGCCGTTATGACGTAGAATGTGCATACTTTGTTGATTCCATTTATGAAATAAAACACATTTTCTAAAAACTCGTGTTTTTTAAAAAGTCATGTAAAACTTTTAGAAGCTGTGATTTTAAAAAACGGTGGAAGTAAGCTTTTCTTATTTCCGGACGCATGTGCAAACTATAGAAAGTCATTATGACGTAGAATGTGCATACTTTGTTGATTCCATTTATGAAATAAAACACATTTTCTAAAAACTCGTGTTTTTAAAGAAATCATGTAAACCTTCTAGAAGCTGTCTTTTTAAAAAACGGGGGAGGTAAGCTTTTCTTATTTCCAAACGCATGCGTAAACTATAGAAAGTCGCTATGACGTAGAATGTGGATAGTTTGTTGATTCCATTTATGAAATAAAACACATTTTCTAAAAACTCATGTTTTTTAAGAAATCATGTAAACCTTCTAGAAGCTGTGATTTTAAAAAACGGGGGAAGTAAGCTTTTCTTATCTCCGGACGCATGGTCAAACTATAGAAAGTCGTTATGACGTAGAATGTGCATACTTTGTTGATTCCATTTATGAAATAAAACACATTTTCTAAAAACTCGTGTTTTTTAAGAAATCATGTAAACCTTCTAGAAGCTGTGATTTTAAAAAACAGGGGAAGTAAGCTTTTCTTATTTCCGGACGCATGCGCAAACTATAGAAAGTCGTTATGACGTAGAATGTGCATACTTTGTTGATTCCATTTATGAAATAAAACACATTTTCTAAAAACTCGTGTTTTTTACGAAATCATGTAAACCTTCTAGAAGCTGTGATTTTAAAAAACGGAGGAAGTAACCTTTTCTTATTTCCAAACACATGCGCAAACTATAGAAAGTCGTTATGACATAGAATGTGCATACTTTGTAGATTGCATTTATGAAATAAAACACATTTTCTAAAAACTCCTGTTTTTTACGAAATCATGTAAACCTTCTAGAAGCTGTGATTTTAAAAAACGGTGGAAGTAAGCTTTTCTTATTTCCAGACGAATGCGCAAACTATAGAAAGTCGTTATGACTTAGAATGTGCATACTTTGTTGATTCCATTTATTAAATAAAACACATTTTCTTAAAACTCGTGTTTTTGAAGAAATCATGTAAACCTTCTAGAAGCTGTGATTTTAAGAATCGGTGGAAGTAAGCTTTTCTTATTTCCAGACGCATGCGCAAACTATAGAAACTTGTTATGACGTAGAATGTGCATACTTTGTTGATTCCATTTATGAAATAAAACACATTTTCTAAAAACTCGTGTTTTCTAAGAAATCATGTATACCTTCTAGAAGCTGTGATTTTAAAAAACGGGGGAAGTAAGCTTTTCTTATTTCCAAATGCATGCGCAAACTATAGAAAGTCGTTATGAAGTAGAATGTGCATACTTTGTTGATTCCATTTATGAAATAAAACATAATTTCTAAAAACTCGTGTTTTTTAAGAAATCATGTAAACCTTCTAGAAGCTGTGATTTTAAAAAACGGGGGAAGTAAGCTTTTCTTATTTCCAAACGCATGGGCAAACTATAGAAAGTCGTTATGACGTAGAATGTGCATACTTCTTTGATTCCATTTATGAAATAAAACACATTTTCTAAAAACTCATGTTTTTTAAGAAATCATGTAAACCTTCTAGAATCCGTGATTTTAAAAAATGGTGGAAGTAAGCTTTTCTTATTTCCGGACGCATGCGCAAACTATAGAAAGTCGTTATGACGTAGAATATGCATACTTTGTTGATTCTATTTCTGAAATAAAACATATTTTCTAAAAACTCGTGTTTTTTAAGAAATCAAGTAAACCTTCTAGAAGCTGTGATTTTAAAAAACGGAGGAAGTAAGCTTTTGTTATTTCCAAACGCATGCGCAAACTATATAAAGTCGTTATGACGTAGTATGTGCATACTTTGTTGATTCCATTTGGGAAATAAAACACATTTTCTAAAAACTCGTGTTTTTTCAGAAATCATGTAAACCTTCTAGAAGCTGTGATTTTAAAAAACGGGGGAAGTAAGCTTTTGTTATTTCCGGACGCATGCGCAAACTATAGAAAGTCATTATGACGTAGAATGTGCATACTTTGTTGATACCATTTATGAAATAAAACACAGTTTCTAAAAACTCGTGTTTTTTAAGAAATCATGTAAACCTTCTAGAAGATGTGATTTTAAAAAACGGTGGAAGTAAGCTTTTTTTATTTCCGGACGCATGCGCAAACTATAGAAAGTTGTTATGACGTAGAATGTGCATACTTTGTAGATTCCATTTATGAAATAAAACACATTTTCTAAAAACTCGTGTTTTTTAAGAAATCATGTAAACCTTCTAGAAGCTGTGATTTTAAAAAACGGGTGAATTAATCTTTCCTTATTTCCGGATGCATGCGCAAACTATAGAAAATCGTCATGACGTAGAATGTTCATACTTTGTAGATTCCATTTATGAAATAAAACACATTTTCTAAAAACTCGTCTTTTTTACGAAATCATGTAAACCTTCTAGAAGCTGTGATTTTAAAAAACGGGGGAAGTAAGCATTTCTTATTTCCGGACGAATGCGCAAATAGTAGAAAGTCGTTATGACGTAGAATGTGCATACTTTGTTGATTCCATTTATGAAATAAAACACATTTTCTAAAAACTCTTGTTTTTTAAGAAGTCATGTAAACCTTCTAGAAGCTCTGATTTTAAAAAACGGTGGAAGTAAGCTTTTCTTATTTCCAGACGCATGTGCAAACTATAGAAAGTCGTTATGACATAGAATGTGCATACTTTGTTGATTCCATTTATGAAATAAAACACATTTTCTAAAAACTCGTGTTTTTTACGAAATCATGTAAGCCTTCTAGAAGCTGTGATTTTAAAAAACAGTGGAAGTAAGCTATTCTTATTTTCGGACGCTTGCGCAAACTATAGAAAGTTGTTATGACGTAGAATGTGCATACTTTGTAGATTCCATTTATGAAATAAAACACATTTTCTAAAAACTCGTGTTTTTTACGAAATCATGTAAACCTTCTAGAAGCTGTGATTTTATAAAACGGGGGAACTAATCTTTTCTTATTTCTGGACGAGTGCGCAAACTATAGAAAGTCGTTATGACGTAGAATGTGCATACTTTGTAGATTCCATTTATGAAATAAAAAACATTTTCTAAAAACTCATTTTTTTTACGAAATCATGTTAACCTTCTAGAATCTGTGATTTTAAAAAACGGTGGAAGTAAGCTTTTCGTATTTCCGGACGAATGCACAAACTATAGAAAGTCGTTATGACGTAGAATGTGCATACTTTGTTGATTCCATTTATGAAATAAAACACATTTTCTAAAAACTCGTGTATTTTAAGAAATCGTGTAAACCTTCTAGAAGCTCTCATTTTAAAAAACGGTGGAAGTAAGCTTTTCTTATTTCCGGACGCATGCACAAAATATAGAAAGTCGTTATGACGTAGAATGTGCATACTTTGTTGATTCCATTTATGAAATAAAACACATTTTCTAAAAACTCGTGTTTTTTAAGAAATCATGTAAACCCTCTAGAAGCTGTGATTTTAAAAAATGGGGGAAGTAAGCTTTTCTTACTTCCAACCGCATGCGCAAACTATAGAAAGTCGTTATGATGTAGAATGTGCATACTTTGTAGATTCCATTTATGAAATAAAACACATTTCCTATAAACTCCTGTTTTTTACGAAATCATCTAAACCTTCTAGAAGCTGTGATTTTAAAAAACGGGGGAAGTAAGCTTTTCTTATTTCCGGACGAATGCGCAAACTATAGAAAGTCGTTATGACTTAGAATGTGCATACTTTGTTGATTCCATTTATGAAATTAAACACATTTTCTTAAAACTCGTGTTTTTGAAGAAATCATGTAAACCTTCTAGAAGCTGTGATTTTAAGAATCGGTGGAAGTAAGCTTTTATTATTTCCGGACGCATGCGCAAACTAGAGAAAGTTGTTATGACGTAGAATGTGCATACTTTGTTGATTCCATTGATGAAATAAAACACATTTTCTAAAAACTCGTGTTTTCTAAGATATCATGTAAACCTTCTAGAAGCTGTGATTTTAAAAAACGGGGGATGTAAGCTTTTCTTATTTCCAAACGCATGCGCAAACTATAAAAAGTCGTTATGAAGTAGAATGTGCATACTTTGTTGATTTCATTTATGAAATAAAACACATTTTCTAAAAACTCGTGTTTTTTAAGAAATCATGTAAACCTTCTAGAAGCTGTGATTTTAAAAAACAGGGGAAGTAAGCTTTTCTTATTTCCAAACGCATGGGAAAACTATTGAAAGTCGTTATGACGTAGAATGTGCATACTTTGTTGATTCCATTTATGAAATAAATCACATTTTCTAAAAACTCGTGTTTTTTAAGAAATCATGTAAACCTTCTAGAATCCGTGATTTTAAAAAATGGTGGAAGTAAGCTTTTCTTATTTCCGGACGCATGCGCAAACTATAGAAAGTCATTATGACGTAGAATGTGCATACGTTGTTGATTCTATTTATGAAATAAAACACATTTTCTAAAAACACGTGTTTTTTAAGAAATCATGTAAACCTTCTAGAAGCTGTGATTTTAAAAAATGGGGGATGTAAGCTTTTCTTATTTCCAAACGCATGCGCCAACTATAAAAAGTCGTTATGAAGTAGAATGTGCATACTTTGTTGATTTCATTTATGAAATAAAACACATTTTCTTAAAACTCGTGTTTTTTAAGAAATCATGTAAACCTTCTAGAAGCTGTGATTTTAAAAAACGGGGGAAGTAAGCTTTTCTTATTTCGAAACGCATGGGCAAACTATTGAAAGTCGTTATGACGTAGAATGTGCATACTTTGTTGATTCCATTTATGAAATAAAACACATTTTCTAAAAACTCGTGTTTTTTAAGAAATCATGTAAACCTTCTAGAATCCGTGATTTTAAAAAATGGTGGAAGTAAGCTTTTCTTATTTCCGGACGCATGCGCAAACTATAGAAAGTCTTATGACGTAGAATGTGCATACGTTGTTGATTCTATTTATGAAATAAAACACATTTTCTAAAAACACGTGTTTTTTAAGAAATCAAGTAAACCTTCTAGAAAGTGTGATTTTAAAAAATGGGGGAAGTAAGCTTTTCTTATTTCCAAATGCATGCGCAAACTATATAAAGTCGTTATGACGTAGAATGTGCATACTTTGTTGATTCCTTTTATGAAATAAAACACATTTTCTAAAAACTCATGTTTTTTCAGAAATCATGTAAACCTTCTAGAAGCTGTGATTTTAAAAAACGGGGGAAGTAAGCTTTTCTTATTTCCAGACGCATGCACAAACTATAGAAAGTCGTTATGACGTAGAATGTGCATACTTTGTAGATTCCATTTATGAAATAAAACACATTTTCTAAAAACTCGTGTTTTTTAAGAAATCATGTAAACCTTCTAGAAGCTGTGATTTTAAAAAACGAGGGAATTAATCTTTCCTTATTTCCGGACGCATGCGCAAACTATAGAAAATCGTTATGACGTAGAATGTGCATACTTTGTAGATTCCATTTATGAAATAAAACACATTTTCTAAAAACTCGTGTTTTTTACGAAATCATGTAAACCTTCTAAAAGCTGTGATTTTAAAAAACGGTGGAAGTAAGCTTTTCTTATTTCTGGGCGAGTGCGCAAACTATAGAAAGTCGTTATGACGTAGAATGTGCATACTTTGTAGATTCCATTTATGAAATAAAACACATTTTCTAAAAACTCATGTTTTTTACCAAATCATGTAAACCTTCTAGAAGCTGTGATTTTAAAAAATGGTGGAAGTAAGCTTTTCGTATTTCCGGACGAATGCACAAACTATAGAAAGTCGTTATGACGTAGAATGTGCATACTTTGTTGATTCCATTTATGAAATAAAACACATTTTCTAAAAACTCGTGTTTTTTAAGAAATCATGTAAACCTTCTAGAATCCGTGATGTTAAAAAATGGTGGAAGTAAGCTTTTCTTATTTCCGGACGCATGCGCAAACTATAGAGAGTCGTTATGACGTAGAATGTGCATACTTTGTTGATTCTATTTATCAAATAAAACACATTTTCTAAAAACTCGTTTTTTTTAAGAAATCAAGTAAACCTTCTAGAAGCTGTGATTTTAAAAAACGGGGGAAGTAAGCTTTTCTTATTTCCAAACGCATGCGCAAACTATATAAAGTCATTATGACGTAGAATGTGCATACTTTGTTGATTCCATTTATGAAATAAAACACATTTTCTAAAAACTCGTGTTTTTTAAGAAATCATGTAAACCTTCTAGAAGCTGTGATTTTAAAAAACGGGGGAAGTAAGCTTTTCTTATTTCCAAACACATGCGCAAACTATAGAAAGTCGTTATGACATAGAGTGTGCATACTTTGTAGAATCCATTTATGAAATAAAACACATTTTCTAAAAACTCGTGTTCTTTACGAAATCATATTAACCTTCTAGAAGCTGTGATTTTAAAAAACGGTGGAAGTAAGCTTTTCTTATTTCCGGACGAATGCGCAAACTATAGGAAGTCGTTATGACATAGAATGTGCATACTTTGTAGATTCCATTTCTGAAATAAAACACATTTTCTAAAAACTCGTGTTTTTTACGAAATCATGTAAACCTTCTAGAAGCTGTGATTTTAAAAAGCGGTGGAAGTAAGCTTTTCGTATTTCTGGACGAATGCGCAAACTATAGAAAGTCGTTATGACGTAGAATGTGCATACTTTGTTCATTCCATTGATGAAATAAAACACATTTTCTAAAAACTCGTGTATTTTAAGAAATCGTGTAAATCTTCTAGAAGCTGTCATTTTAAAAAACGGTGGAAGTAAGCTTTTCTTATTTCCGGACGCATGCACAAACTTTAGAAAGTTGTTATGACGTAGAATGTGCATACTTTGTTGATTCCATTTATGAAATAAAACACATTTTCTAAAAACTCGTGTTTTCTAAGAAATCATGTAAACCTTCTAGAAGCTGTGATTTTAAAAAACGGGGGAAGTAAGCTTTTCTTATTTCCAAACGCATGCGCAAACTATAGAAAGTCGTTATGAAGTAGAATGTGCATACTTTGTTGATTCCATTTATGAAATAAAACACATTTTCTAAAAACTCGTGTTTTTTAAGAAATCATGTAAACCTTCTAGAATCCGTGATTTTAAAAAATGGTGGAAGTAAGCTTTTCTTATTTCCGGACGCATGCGAAAACTATAGAAAGTCGTTATGACGTAGAATGTGCATACTTTGTTGATTCTATTTATGAAATGAAACACATTTTCTAAAAACTTGTGTTTTTTAAGAAATCAAGTAAACCTTCTAGAAGCTGTGATTTTAAAAAACGGGGGAAGTAAGCTTTTCTTATTTCCAAACGCATGCTCAAACTATATAAAGTCATTATGACGTAGAATGTGCATACTTTGTTGATTCCATTTATGAAATAAAACACATTTTCTAAAAACTCGTGTTTTTTCAGAAATCATGTAAAACTTCTAGAAGCTGTGATTTTAAAAAACGGGGGAAGTAAGCTTTTCTTATTTCCGGACACATGCGCAAACTATAGAAATTCGTAATGACGTAGAATGTGCATACTTTGTAGATTCCATTTATGAAATAAAACACATTTCTAAAAACTCGTGTTTTTTACGAAATCATGTAAACCTTCTAGAAGTTGTGATTTTAAAAAACGGTGGAAGCAAGCTTTTCTTATTTCCGGACGCATGCGCAAACTATAGAAAGTTGTTATGGCGTAGAATGTGCATACTTTGTAGATTCCATTTATGAAATAAAACACATTTTCTAAAAACTCATGTTTTTTAAGAAATCATGTAAACCTTCTAGAAGCTGTGATTTTAAAAAACGAGGGAATTAATCTTTCCTTATTTCCGGACGCATGCGCAAACTATAGAAAATCGTTATGACGTAGAATGTGCATACTTTGTAGATTACATTTATGAAATAAAACACATTTTCTAAAAACTCGTCTTTTTTACGAAATCATGTAAACCTTCTAGAAGCTGTGATTTTAAAAAACGGGGGAAGTAAGCATTTCTTATTTCCGGACGAATGCGCAAATAGTAGAAAGTCGTTATGACGTAGAATGTGCATACTTTGTTGATTCCATTTATGAAATAAAACACATTTTCTAAAAACTCGTGTTTTTTAAGAAGTCATGTAAATCTTCTAGAAGCTGTGATTTTAAAAAACGGTGGAAGTAAGCTTTTCTTATTTCCGGACGCATGTGCAAACTATAGAAAGTCGTTATGACGTAGAATGTGCATACTTTGGTGATTCCATTTATGAAATAAAACATATTTTCTAAAAACTCGTGTTTTTTACGAAATCATGTAAACCTTCTAGAAGCTGTGATTTTAAAAAACGGTGGAAGTAAGCTATTCTTATTTTCGGATGCTTGCGCAAACTATAGAAAGTTGTTATGACGTAGAATGTGCATACTTTGTAGATTCCATTTATGAAATAAAACACATTTTCTAAAAACTCGTGTTTTTTAAGAAATCATGTAAACCTTCTAGAAGCTGTGATTTTATAAAACTGGGGAAGTAATCTTTTCTTATTTCCGGACGCATGCACAAACTATAGAAAATCGTTATGACGTAGAATGTGCATACTTTGTAGATTCCATTTATGAAATAAAACACATTTTCTAAAAACTCGTGTTTTTTACGAAATCATGTAAACCTTCTAGAAGCAGTGATTTTAAAAAATGGGGGAAGTAAGCATTTCTTATTTCCGGACGAATCCGCAAACAGTAGAGAGCCTTTATGACGTAGAATGTGCATACATTGTTGGTTCCATTTATGAAATAAAACACATTTTCTAAAAACTCGTGTTTTTTAAGAAGTCATGTAAACCTTCTAGAAGCTGTGATTTTAAAAAACGGGGGAAGTAAGCTTTTCTTATTTCGAAACGCGTGGGAAAACTATTGAAAGTCGTTATGACGTAGAATGTGCATACTTTGTTGATTCCATTTATGAAATTATCACATTTTCTAAAAACTCGTGTTTTTTAAGAACTCATGTAAACCTTCTAGAATCCGTGATTTTAAAAAATGGTGGAAGTAAGCTTTTCTTATTTCCGGACGCATGCGCAAACTATAGAAAGTGATTATGACGTAGAATGTGCATACGTTGTTGATTCTATTTATGAAATAAAACACATTTTCTAAAAACACGTGTTTTTTAAGAAATCAAGTAAACCTTCTAGAAAGTGTGATTTTAAAAAACGGGGGAAGTAAGCTTTTCTTATTTCCAAACGCATGCGCAAACTATATAAAGTCGTTATGACGTAGAATGTGCATACTTTGTTGATTCCTTTTATGAAAGAAAACACATTTTCTAAAAACTCATGTTTTTTCAGAAATCATGTAAACCTTCTAGAAGCTGTGATTTTAAAAAACGGGGGAAGTAAGCTTTTCCTATTTCCAGACGCATGCACAAACTATAGAAAGTCGTTATGACGTAGAATGTGCATACTTTGTAGATTCCATTTATGAAATAAAACACATTTTCTAAAAACTCGTGTTTTTTAAGAAATCATGTAAACCTTCTAGAAGCTGTGATTTTAAAAAACGAGGGAATTAATCTTTCCTTATTTCCGGACGCATGCGCAAACTATAGAAAATCGTTATGACGTAGAATGTGCATACTTTGTAGATTCCATTTATGAAATAAAACACATTTTCTAAAAACTCGTGTTTTTTACGAAATCATGTAAACCTTCTAGAAGCTGTGATTTTAAAAAACGGTGGAAGTAAGCTTTTCTTATTTCTGGGCGAGTGCGCAAACTATAGAAAGTCGTTATGACGTAGAATGTGCATACTTTGTAGATTCCATTTATGAAATAAAACACATTTTCTAAAAACTCATGTTTTTTACCAAATCATGTAAACCTTCTAGAAGCTGTGATTTTAAAAAACGGTGGAAGTAAGCTTTTCGTATTTCCGGACGAATGCGCAAACTATAGAAAGTCGTTATGACGTAGAATGTGCATACTTTGTTGATTCCATTTATGAAATAAAACACATTTTCTAAAAACTCGTGTTTTCTAAGAAATCATGTAAACCTTCAAGAATCCGTGATTTTAAAAAATGGTGGAAGTAAGCTTTTCTTATTTCCGGACGCATGCGCAAACTATAGAAAGTCATTATGACGTAGAATGTGCATACTTTGTTGATTCTATTTATGAAATAAAACACATTTTCTAAAAACTCATGTTTTTTAAGAAATCAAGTAAACCTTCTAGAAGCTGTGATTTTAAAAAACGGGGGAAGTAAGCTTTTCTTATTTCCAAACGCATGCTCAAACTATATAAAGTCGTTATGACGTAGAATGTGCATACTTTGTTGATTCCATTTATGAAATAAAACACATTTTCTAAAAACTCGTGTTTTTTCGTAAATCATGTAAAACTTCTAGAAGCTGTGATTTTAAAAAACGGGGGAAGTAAGCTTTTCTTATTTCCGGACACATGCGCAAACTATAGAAAATCGTTATGACGTAGAATGTGCATACTTTGTAGATTCCATTTATGAAATAAAACACATTTTCTAAAAACTCGTCTTTTTTACCAAATCATGTAAACCTTCTAGAAGCTGTGATTTTAAAAAACGGGGGAAGTAAGCATTTCTTATTTCCGGACGAATGCGCAAATAGTAGAAAGTCGTTATGACGTAGAATGTGCATACTTTGTTGATTCCATTTATGAAATAAAACACATTTTCTAAAAACTCGTGTTTTTTAAGAAGTCATGTAAATCTTATAGAAGCTGTGATTTTAAAAAACGGTGGAAGTAAGCTTTTCTTATTTCCGGACTCATGTGCAAACTATAGAAAGTCGTTATGACGTAGAATGTGCATACTTTGGTGATTCCATTTATGAAATAAAACACATTTTCTAAAAACTCGTGTTTTTTACGAAGTCATGTAAACCTTCTAGAAGCTGTGATTTTAAAAAACGGTGGAAGTAAGCTATTCTTATTTTCGGACGTTTGCGCAAACTATAGAAAGTTGTTATGACGTAGAATGTGCATACTTTGTAGATTCCATTTATGAAATAAAACACATTTTCTAAAAACTCGTGTTTTTTAAGAAATCATGTAAACCTTCTAGAAGCTGTGATTTTATAAAACTGGGGAAGTAATCTTTTCTTATTTCCGGACGCATGCACAAACTATTGAAAATCGTTATGACGTAGAATGTGCATACTTTGTAGATTCCATTTATAAAATAAAACACATTTTCTAAAAACTCGTGTATTTTACGAAATCGTGTAAACCTTCTAGAAGCTGTCATTTTAAAAAACGGGGGAAGTAAGGTTTTCTTATTTCCGGACGAATGCACAAACTATAGAAAGTCGTTATGACGTAGAATGTGCATACTTTGTTGATTCCATTTATGAAATAAAACAAAGTTTCTAAAAACTCGTGTTTTTTAAGAAATCATGTAAACCTTCTAGAAGCTGTGATTTTAAAAAACGGTGGAAGTAAGCTTTTCTTATTTTCGGACGTATGTTCAAACTATAGAAAGTCGTTATGACGTAGAATGTGCATACTTTGTTGATTCCATTTATGAAATAAAACACATTTTCTAAAAACTCGTGTTTTTTAAGAAATCATATAAACCTTCTAGAAGCTGTGATTTTAAAAAACGGGGGAAGTAAGCTTTTCTTATTTCCAAACGCATGCACAAACTATAGAAAGTCGTTATGACGTAGAATGTGCATACTTTGTTGATTCTATTTATGAAATAAAACACATTTTCTAAAAACTCGTGTTTTTTAAGAAATCAAGTAAACCTTCTAAAAGCTGTGATTTTAAAAAACGGGGGAAGTAAGCTTTTCTTATTTCCAAACGCATGCTCAAACTATATAAAGTCGTTATGACGTAGAATGTGCATACTTTGTTGATTCCATTTATGAAATAAAACACATTTTCTAAAAACTCGTGTTTTTTCAGAAATCATGTAAACCTTCTAGAAGCTGTGATTTTAAAAAACGGGGGAAGCAAGCTTTTCTTATTTCCGGACGCATGCGCAAACTATAGAAATTCGTTATGACGTAGAATGTGCATACTTTGTAGATTCCATTTATGAAATAAAACACATTTTCTAAAAACTCGTGTTTTTTACGAAATCATGTAAACCTTCTAGAAGCTGTGATTTTAAAAAACGGTGGAAGCAAGCTTTTCTTATTTCTGGACGCATGCGCAAACTATAGAAAGTTGTTATGACGTAGAAAGTGCATACTTTGTAGATTCCATATATGAAATAAAACAAATTTTCTAAAAACTCGTGTTTTTTAAGAAATCATGTAAACCTTCTAGAAGCTGTGATTTTAAAAAACGGGGGAATTAATCTTTCCTTATTTCCGGACGCATGCGCAAACTATAGAAAATCGTTATGACGTAGAATGTGCATACTTTGTATATTCCATTTATGAAATAAAACACATTTTCTAAAAACTCGTCTTTTTTACGAAATCATGTAAACCTTCTAGAAGCTGTGATTTTAAAAAACGGGGGAACTAAGCATTTCTTATTTCCGGACGAATGCGCAAATAGTAGAAAGTCGTTATGACGTAGAATGTGCATACTTTGTTGATTCCATTTATGAAATAAAACACATTTTCTAAAAACTCGTGTTTTTTAAGAAGTCATGTAAATCTTCTAGAAGCTGTGATTTTAAAAAACGGTGGAAGTAAGCTTTTCTTATTTCCGGACGCATGCGCAAACTATAGAAAGTCGTTATGACATAGAATGTGCATACTTTGTAGATTCCATTTATGAAATAAAACACATTTTCTAAAAACTCGTGTTTTTTACGAAATCATGTAAACCTTCTAGATGCTGTGATTTTAAAAAACGGTGGAAGTAAACATTTCTTATTTCCAGACGAATGCGCAAACAGTAGAAAGTCGTTATGACGTAGAATGTGCATACTTTGTTGATTCCATTTATGAAATAAAACACATTTTCTAAAAACTCGTGTTTTTTAAGAAGTCATGTAAACCTTCTAGAAGCTGTGATTTTAAAAAACGGTGGAAGTAAGCTTTTCTTATTTCCGGACGCATGTGCAAACTATAGAAAGTCGTTATGACGTAGAATGTGCATACTTTGTTGATTCCGTTTATGAAATAAAACACATTTTCTAAAAACTCGTGTTTTTTAAGAAATCATGTAAACCTTCTAGAAGCTGTGATTTTAAAAAACGAGGGAAGTAAGCTTTTCTTATTTCCAAACACATGCGCAAACTGTAGAAAGTCGTTATGACATAGAATGTGCATACTTTGTAGATTCCATTTATTGAATAAAACACATTTTCTAAAAACTCGTGTTTTTTACGAAATCATGTAAACCTTCTAGAAGCTATGATTTTAAAAAATGGTGGAAGTAAGCTTTTCTTATTTCAAACACATGCGCAAACTATTGAAAGTCGTTATGACGTAGAATGTGCATTCTTTCTAGATTCCATTTATGAGATAAAACACATTTTCTAAAAACTCGTGTTTTTTAAGAAGTCATGTAAATCTTCTAGAAGCTGTGATTTTAAAAAACGGTGGAAGTAAGCTTTTCTTATTTCCGGACGCATGCGCAAACTATAGAAAGTCGTTATGACATAGAATGTGCATACTTTGTAGATTCCATTTATGAAATAAAACACATTTTCTAAAAACTCGTGTTTTTTACGAAATCATGTAAACCTTCTAGATGCTGTGATTTTAAAAAACGGTGGACGTAAGCATTTCTTATTTCTGGACGAATGCGCAAACAGTAGAAAGTCGTTATGACGTAGAATGTGCATACTTTGTTGATTCCATTTATGAAATAAAACACATTTTCTAAAAACTCGTGTTTTTTAAGAAGTCATGTAAACCTTCTAGAAGCTGTGATTTTAAAAAACGGTGGAAGTAAGCTTTTCTTATTTCCGGACGCATGTGCAAACTATAGAAAGTCGTTATGACGTAGAATGTGCATACTTTGTTGATTCCGTTTATGAAATAAAACACATTTTCTAAAAACTCGTGTTTTTTAAGAAATCATGTAAACCTTCTAGAAGCTGTGATTTTAAAAATCGAGGGAAGTAAGCTTTTCTTATTTCCAAACACATGCGCAAACTATAGAAAGTCGTTATGACATAGAATGTGCATACTTTGTAGATTCCATTTATGAAATAAAACACATTTTCTAAAACCTCGTGTTTTTTACGAAATCATGTAAACCTTCTAGAAGCTGTGATTTTAAAAAACGGTGGAAGTAAGATTTTCTTATTTCCGGACGAATGCACAAACTATAGGAAGTCGTTATGACGTAGAATGTGCATACTTTTTAGATTCCATTTATGAAATAAAACACATTTTCTAAAAACTCGTGTTTTTTACGAAATCATGTAAACCTTCTAGAAGCTGTGATTTTAAAAAACGGTGGAAGTAAGCTTTTCGTATTTCCGGACGAATGCACAAACTATAGAAAGTCGTTATGACGTAGAATGTGCATACTTTGTTGATTCCATTGATGAAATAAAACACATTTTCTAAAAACTCGTGTATTTAAAAAATCGTGTAAACCTTCTAAAAGCTGTCATTTTAAAAAACGCTGGAAGTAAGCTTTTCTTATTTCCGGACGCATGCACAAACTATAGAAAGTCGTTATGACGTAGAATGTGCATACTTTGTTGATTCCATTTATGAAATAAAACACAGTTTCTAAAAACTCGTGTTTTTTAAGAAATCATGTAAACCTTCTAGAAGCTGTGATTTTAAAAAATGGGGGAAGTAAGCTTTTCTTACTTCCAACCGCATGCGCAAACTATAGAAAGTCGTTATGACGTAGAATGTGCATACTTTGTAGATTCCATTTATGAAATAAAACACATTTTGTAAAAACTCCTGTTTTTTACGAAATCATGTAAACCTTCTAGAAGCTGTGATTTTAAAAAACGGGGGAAGTAAGCTTTTCTTATTTCCAAACGCATGCACAAACTATAGAAATTCGTTATGAAGTAGAATGTGCATACTTTGTTGATTCCATTTATGAAATAAAACACATTTTCTAAAAACTCGTGTTTTTTAAGAAATCATGTAAACCTTCTAGAAGCTGTGATTTTAAAAAACGGGGGAAGTAAGCTTTTCTTACATCCAAACGCATGGGCAAACTATAGAAAGTCGTTATGACATAGAATGTGCATACTTTGTTGATTCCATTTATTAAATAAAACACATTTTCTAAAAACTCGTGTTTTTTAAGAAATCATGTAAACCTTCTAGACACTGTGATTTTAAAAAACGGGGGAAGTAATCTTTTCTTATTTCCAAATGCATGCGCAAATTATATAAAGTCGTTATGACGTAGAATGTGCATACTTTGTTGATTCCATTTATGAAATAAAACACATTTTCTAAAAACTCGTGTTTTTTCAGAAATCATGTAAACCTTCTAGAAGTTGTGATTTTAAAAAATGGGGGAAGTAAGCTTTTCTTATTTCCGGACGCATGCGCAAACTATAGAAATTCGTTATGACGTAGAATGTGCATACTTTGTAGATTCCATTTATGAAATAAAACACATTTTCTAAAAACTCGTGTTTTTTACGAAATCATGTAAACCTTCTAGAAGCTGTGATTTTAAAAAATGGGGGAAGTAAGCATTTCTTATTTCCGGACGAATGCGCAAATAGTAGAAAGTCGTTATGACGTAGAATGTGCATACTTTGTTGATTCCATTTATGAAATAAAACACATTTTCTAAAAACTCGTGTTTTTTAAGAAGTCATGTAAATCTTGTAGAAGCTGTGATTTTAAAAAACGGTGGAAGTAAGCTTTTCTTATTTCCGGACGCATGGGCAAACTATAAAAAGTCGTTATGACGTAGAATGTGCATACTTTGTTGATTCTATTTATGAAATAAAACACATTTTCTAAAAACTCGTGTTTTTTAAGAAATCAAGTAAACCTTCTAGAAGTTGTGATTTTAAAAAACGGGCGAAGTAAGCTTTTCTTATTTCCAAACTCATGCGAAAACTATATAAAGTCGTTATGACGTAGAATGTGCATACTTTGTTCATTCCATTTATGAAATAAAACACATTTTCTAAAAACTCGTGTTTTTTCAGAAATCATGTAAACCTTCTAGAAGCTGTGATTTTAAAAAACGGGGGAAGTAAGCTTTTCTTATTTCCGAACGCATGCGCAAACTATAGAAATTCTTTATGACGTAGAATGTGCATACTTTGTAGATTCCATTGATGAAATAAAACACATTTTCTAAAAACTCGTGTTTTTTACGAAATCATGTAAAACTTCTAGAAGCTGTGATTTTAAAAAACGGTGGAAGTAAGCATTTCTTATTTCCGTACGCATGCGCAATATATAGAAAGTTGTTATGACGTAGAATGTGCATACTTTGTAGATTCCATTTATGAAATAAAACACATTTTCTAAAAACTCGTGTTTTTTAAGAAATCATGTAAACCTTCTAGAAGCTGTGATTTTAAAAAACGGGGGAATTAATCTTTCCTTATTTCCGGACGCATGCGCAAACTATAGAAAATCGTTATGACATAGAATGTGCATACTTTGTAGATTCCATTGATGAAATAAAACACATTTTCTAAAAACTCGTGTATTTTACGAAATCGTGTAAACCTTCTAGAAGCTGTCATTTTAAAAAACGGGGGAAGTTAGCTTTTCTTATTTCCGGACGAATGCACAAACTATAGAAAGTCGTTATGACGTAGAATGTGCATACTTTTTTGATTCCATTTATGAAATAAAGCAAAGTTTCTAAAAACTCGTGTTTTTTAAGAAATCATGTAAACCTTCTAGAAGCTGTGATTTTAAAAAACGGGGGAAGTAAGCTTTTCTTCTTTCCAGACGCATGAGCAAACTATAGAAAGTCGTTATGACGTAGAATGTGCATACTTTGTTAATTCCATTTATGAAATAAAACACATTTTCTAAAATCTCGTGTTTTCTAAGAAATCATGTAAACCTTCTAGAAGCTGTGATTTTAGAAAACGGGGGAAGTAAGCTTTTCTTATTTCCAAACGCATGCGGAAACTATAGAAAGTCGTTATGACGTAGAATGTGCATACTTTGTAGATTCCATTTATGAAATAAAACATATTTTCTAAAAACTCGGGTTTTTACGAAATCATGTAAACCTTCTAGAAGCTGTGATTTTAAAAAACGGGGGAAGTAAGCATTTCTTATTTCCGGACGAATGCGCAAATAGTAGAAAGTCGTTATGACGTAGAATGTGCATACTTTGTTGATTCCATTTATGAAATAAAACACATTTTCTAAAAACTCGTGTTTTTTAAGAAGTCATGTAAATCTTCTAGAAGCTGTGATTTTAAAAAACGGGGGAAGTAAGCATTTCTTATTTCCGGACGAATGCGCAAATAGTAGAAAGTCGTTATGACGTAGAATGTGCATACTTTGTTGATTCCATTTATGAAATAAAACACATTTTCGAAAAACTCATGTTTTTTAAGAAGTCATGTAAACCTTCTAGAAGCTGTGATTTTAAAAAACGGGGGAAGTAAGCTTTTCTTATTTCCAAACGCATGCGCAAACTATAGAAAGTCGTTATGAAGTAGAATGTGCATACTTTGTTGATTCCATTTACGAAATAAAACACATTTTCTAAAAACTCGTGTTTTCTAAGAAATCATGTAAACCTTCTAGGAGCTGTGATTTTAAAAAACGGGGGAAGTAAGCTTTTCTTATTTTCAAACGCCTGCGCAAACTATAGAAAGTCGTTATGAAGTAGAATGTGCATACTTTGTTGATTCCATTTATGAAATAAAACACATTTTCTAAAAACTCGTGTTTTTTAAGAAATTATGTAAACCTTCTAGAAGCTGTGATTTTAAAAAACGGGGGAAGTAAGCTTTTCTTATTTCCAAACGTGTGCGCAAACTATAGAAAGTCGTTACGACGTAGAATGTGCATACTTTGTTGATTCCATTTATGAAATAAAACACATTTTCTAAAAAATCGTGTTTTTTAAGAAATCATCTAAACCTTCTAGAATCAGTGATTTTAAAAAATGGTGGAAGTAAGCTTTTCTTATTTCCGGACGCATGCGCAAACTATAGAAATTCGTTATGACGTAGAATGTGCATACTTTGTAGATTCCATTTATGAAATAAAACACATTTTCTAAAAACTCGTGTTTTTTACGAAATCATGTAAACCTTCTAGAAGCTGTGATTTTAAAAAATGGGGGAAGTAAGCATTTCTTATTTCCGGACGAATGCGCAAATAGTAGAAAGTCGTTATGACGTAGAATGTGCATACTTTGTTGATTCCATTTATGAAATAAAACACATTTTCTAAAAACTCGTGTTTTTTAAGAAGTCATGTAAATCTTCTAGAAGCTGTGATTTTAAAAAACGGTGGAAGTAAGCTTTTCTTATTTCCGGACGCATGGGCAAACTATAAAAAGTCGTTATGACGTAGAATGTGCATACTTTGTTGATTCTATTTATGAAATAAAACACATTTTCTAAAAACTCGTGTTTTTTAAGAAATCAAGTAAACCTTCTAGAAGTTGTGATTTTAAAAAACGGGCGAAGTAAGCTTTTCTTATTTCCAAACTCATGCGAAAACTATATAAAGTCGTTATGACGTAGAATGTGCATACTTTGTTCATTCCATTTATGAAATAAAACACATTTTCTAAAAACTCGTGTTTTTTCAGAAATCATGTAAACCTTCTAGAAGCTGTGATTTTAAAAAACGGGGGAAGTAAGCTTTTCTTATTTCCGAACGCATGCGCAAACTATAGAAATTCTTTATGACGTAGAATGTGCATACTTTGTAGATTCCATTGATGAAATAAAACACATTTTCTAAAAACTCGTGTTTTTTACGAAATCATGTAAAACTTCTAGAAGCTGTGATTTTAAAAAACGGTGGAAGTAAGCATTTCTTATTTCCGTACGCATGCGCAATATATAGAAAGTTGTTATGACGTAGAATGTGCATACTTTGTAGATTCCATTTATGAAATAAAACACATTTTCTAAAAACTCGTGTTTTTTAAGAAATCATGTAAACCTTCTAGAAGCTGTGATTTTAAAAAACGGGGGAATTAATCTTTCCTTATTTCCGGACGCATGCGCAAACTATAGAAAATCGTTATGACATAGAATGTGCATACTTTGTAGATTCCATTGATGAAATAAAACACATTTTCTAAAAACTCGTGTATTTTACGAAATCGTGTAAACCTTCTAGAAGCTGTCATTTTAAAAAACGGGGGAAGTTAGCTTTTCTTATTTCCGGACGAATGCACAAACTATAGAAAGTCGTTATGACGTAGAATGTGCATACTTTTTTGATTCCATTTATGAAATAAAGCAAAGTTTCTAAAAACTCGTGTTTTTTAAGAAATCATGTAAACCTTCTAGAAGCTGTGATTTTAAAAAACGGGGGAAGTAAGCTTTTCTTCTTTCCAGACGCATGAGCAAACTATAGAAAGTCGTTATGACGTAGAATGTGCATACTTTGTTAATTCCATTTATGAAATAAAACACATTTTCTAAAATCTCGTGTTTTCTAAGAAATCAAGTAAACCTTCTAGAAGCTGTGATTTTAGAAAACGGGGGAAGTAAGCTTTTCTTATTTCCAAACGCATGCGGAAACTATAGAAAGTCGTTATGACGTAGAATGTGCATACTTTGTAGATTCCATTTATGAAATAAAACATATTTTCTAAAAACTCGGGTTTTTACGAAATCATGTAAACCTTCTAGAAGCTGTGATTTTAAAAAACGGGGGAAGTAAGCATTTCTTATTTCCGGACGAATGCGCAAATAGTAGAAAGTCGTTATGACGTAGAATGTGCATACTTTGTTGATTCCATTTATGAAATAAAACACATTTTCGAAAAACTCGTGTTTTTTAAGAAGTCATGTAAACCTTCTAGAAGCTGTGATTTTAAAAAACGGGGGAAGTAAGCTTTTCTTATTTCCAAACGCATGCGCAAACTATAGAAAGTCGTTATGAAGTAGAATGTGCATACTTTGTTGATTCCATTTACGAAATAAAACACATTTTCTAAAAACTCGTGTTTTCTAAGAAATCATGTAAACCTTCTAGGAGCTGTGATTTTAAAAAACGGGGGAAGTAAGCTTTTCTTATTTTCAAACGCCTGCGCAAACTATAGAAAGTCGTTATGAAGTAGAATGTGCATACTTTGTTGATTCCATTTATGAAATAAAACACATTTTCTAAAAACTCGTGTTTTTTAAGAAATTATGTAAACCTTCTAGAAGCTGTGATTTTAAAAAACGGGGGAAGTAAGCTTTTCTTATTTCCAAACGTGTGCGCAAACTATAGAAAGTCGTTACGACGTAGAATGTGCATACTTTGTTGATTCCATTTATGAAATAAAACACATTTTCTAAAAAATCGTGTTTTTTAAGAAATCATCTAAACCTTCTAGAATCAGTGATTTTAAAAAATGGTGGAAGTAAGCTTTTCTTATTTCCGGACGCATGAGCAAACTATAGAAAGTCGTTATGACGTAGAATGTTCATACTTTGTTGATTATATTTATGAAATAAAACACATTTTCTAAAAAGTCGTGTTTTTTAAGAAATCAAGTAAACCTTCTAGAAGCTGTGATTTTAAAAAACGGGGGAAGTAAGCTTTTCTTATTTCCAAACGCATATGCAAACTATATAAAGTCATTATGACGTAGAATGTGCATACTTTGTTGATACCATTTATGAAATAAAACACATTTTATAAAAACTCGTGTTTTTTCAGAAATCATGTAAACCTTCTAGAAGCTGTGATTTTAAAAAATGGGGGAAGTAAGCTTTTCTTATTTCTGGACGCATGCGCAAACAATAGAAAGTTGTTATGACATAGAATGTGCATACTTTGTTGATTCCATTTATGAAATAAAACACATTTTCTAAAAACTCGTGTTTTTTAAGAAATCATGTAAACCTTCTAGAAGCTGTGATTTTAAAAAACGGGGGAAGTAAGCTTTTTTTTTATTTTCGGACGCATGCGCAAACTATAGAAAGTCGTTATGACGTAGAATGTGCATACTTTGTTGATTCCATTTATTTAATAAAACACATTTTCTAAAAACTCGTGTTTTTTAAGAAATCATACAAAACTTCTAGAATCTGTGATTTTAAAAAACGGGGGAGGTAAACTTTTCTTATTTCCGGACGCATGCACAAACTATAGAAAATCGTTATGACGTAGAATGTGCATACATTATTTATTCCAGTTATGAAATAAAACACATTTTCTTATAACTCGTGTTTTTTACGAAATCATGTAAACCTTCTAGAATCCGTGATTTTAAAAAATGGTGGAAGTAAGCTTTTCTTATTTCCGGACGCATACGCAAACTATAGAAAGTCGTTATGACGTAGAATGTGCATACTTTGTTGATTCCATTTACGAAATAAAACACATTTTCTAAAAACTCGTGTTTTTTCAGAAATCATGTAAACCTTCTAGAAGCTGTGATTTTAAAAAACGGTGGAAGTAAGCTTTTCTTATTTCCGGACGCATGTGCAAACTATAGAAAGTCGTTATTATGTAGAATGTGCATACTTTGTTTATTCCATTTATGAAATAAAACACATTTTCTAAAAACCCGTGTATTTTACGAAATCATGTAAACCTTCTAGAAGCTGTGATTTTAAAAAATGGGGGAAGTAAGCTTTTCTTATTTACAAACGCATGCGCAAACTATAGAAAGTCGTTATGACATAGAATGTGCATACTTTGTTGATTCCATTTATGAAATAAAACACATTTTCTAAAAACTCGTGTTTTTTAACAAATCATGTAAACCTTCTAGAAGCTGTGATTTTAAAAAATGGGGGAAGTAAGCTTTTCTTATTTCCGGTTGCATGCGCAAACTATAGAAAGTCATTATGATGTAGAATGTGCATACTTTGTTGATTCCATTTATGAAATAAAACACATTTTCTAAAAACTCGTGTTTTTTACGAAATCATGTAAACCTTCTAGAAGCTGTGATTTTAAAAAACGGGGGAAGTAAGCTTTTCTTATTTCGAAACGCATGCGCAAACTATAGAAAGTCATTATGCCATAGAATGTGCATACTTTGTTGATTCCATTTATGAAACAAAACACATTTTCTAAAAACTCATGTTTTTTAAGAAATCATGTAAACCTTCTAGAAGCTGTGATTTTAAAAAACGGGGGAAGTAAGCTTTTCTTATTTCCGGACGCATGTGCAAACTATAGAAAGTCGTTATGACGTAGAATGTGCATACTTTGTTGATTCCATTTATGAAATAAAACACATTTTCTAAAAACTCCTGTTTTTTAACAAATCATGTAAACCTTCTAGAAGCTGTGATTTTAAAAAACGGGGGAAGTAAGCTTTTCTTATTTCTGGACGCATGCGCAAACTAGAGAAAGTCGTTATGACGTAGAATGTGCATACGTTGTTGATTCCATTTATGAAACAAAACACATTTTCTAAAAACTTGTTTTTTAAGAAATCATGTAAACCTTCTAGAAGCTGTGATTTTAAAAAACGGGGGAAGTAAGCTTTTCTTATTTCCGGACGCATGCGCAAACTATACAAAGTCGTTATGACGTAGAATGTGCATACGTTGTTGATTCCATTTATGAAATAAAACACATTTTCTAAAAACTCGTGTTTTTTAAGAAATCATGTAAACCTTCTAGAAGCTGTGATTTTAAAAAACGGGGGAAGTAAGCTTTTCTTATTTCTGGACGCATGCGCAAACTATACAAAGTCGTTATGACGTAGAATGTGCATACTTTGTTGATTCCATTTATGAAATAAAACACATTTTCTAAAAAGTCGTGTTTTTTAAAAAATCATGTAAACCTTCTAGAAGCTGTGATTTTAAAAAACAGGGGAAGTAAGCTTTTCTTATTTCCAGATGAAAGCGCAAACTATAGAAAGTCGTTATGACGTAGAATGTGCATACTTTGTTTATTCTATTTATGAAATAAAACACATTTTCTAAAAACTCGTGTTTTTTACGAAATCATGTAAACCTTCTAGAAGCTGTGATTTTAAAAAACGGGGGAAGTAAGCTTTTCTTATTTCCAAACGCATGCACAAACTATAGAAAGTCGTTATGACATAGAATATGCATACTTTGTTGATTCCATTTATGAAATAAAGCACATTTTCTAAAAACAAGTGTTTTTTACGAAATCATGTAAACCTTCTAGAAGCTGTGATTTAAAAAAACGGTGGAAGTAAGCTTTTCTTATTTCCGGACGCATGCGCAAACTATAGAAAGTCGTTATGACGTAGAATGTGCATACTTTCTTGATTCCATTTATGAAATAAAACACATTTTCTAAAAACTCGTGTTTTTTAAGAAATCATGTAAACTTTCTAGAAGCTGTGATTTTAAAAAACGGGGGAAGTAAGCTTTTCTTATTTCCGGACGCATGCGCAAACTATAGAAAGTCGTTATGACGTAGAATGTGCATACTTTGTAGATTCCATTTATGAAATAAAACACATTTTCTAAAAACTCGTGTTTTTTACGAAATCATGTAAACCTTCTAGAAGTTGTGATTTTAAAAAACCGTGGAAGTAAGCTTTTCTTATTTCCGGACGAATGCGCAAACTATAGAAAGTCATTATGAAATAGAATGTGCATACTTTGTAGATTCCATTTATGAAATAAAACACATTTTCTAAAAACTCGTGTTTTTTAAGAAATCATGTAAACCGTTTAGAAGCTGTGATTTTAAAAAATGGTGGAAGTAAGCTTTTCTTATTTCCAAACGCATGCGCAAACTATAGAAAGTCGTTATGACGTAGAATGTGCATACTTTGTTGATTCCGTTTATGAAATAAAACACATTTTCTAAAAACTCGTGTTTTTTAAGAAATCATGTAAACCGTCTAGAAGCTGTGATTTTAAAAAATGGTTGAAGTAAGCTTTTCTTATTTCCAAACGCATGCGCAAACTATAGAAAGTCGTTATGACGTAGAATGTGCATACTTTGTTGATTCCATTTATGAAATAAAACACATTTTCTAAAAACTCATGTTTTTTAAGAAATCATGTAAACCTTCTAGAAGCTGTGATTTTTAAAAACGGGGGAAGTAAGCTTTTCTTATTTCCAAACGCATGCGCAAACTATAGAAAGTCGTTATGACGTAGAATGTGCATACTTTGTTGATTCCATTTATGAAATAAAACACATTTTCTAAAAACTCATGTTTTTTAAGAAATCATGTAAACCTTCTAGAAGCTGTGATTTTAAAAAACGGAGAAAGTAAGCTTTAATTATTTCCAAACGCATCCGCAGACTATAGAAAGTCGTTATGAGGTAGAATGTGCATACTTTGTTGATTCCATTTATGAAATAAAACACATTTTCTAAAAACTCGTGTTTTTTACGAAATCATGTAAACCTTCTAGAAGCTGTGATTTTAAAAAACGGTGCAAGTAAGCTTTTCTTATTTTCGGTCGAATGAGCAAACTATAGAAAGTCGTTATTACGTAGAATGTGCATACTTTGTTGATTCCATTTATGAAATAAAACACATTTTCTAAAAACTTGTGTTTTTTAAGAAATCATGTAAACCTTCTAGAAGCTGTGATTTTAAAAAACGGGGGAAGTAAGCTTTTCTTATTTCCGGATGCATGCGCAAACTATAGAAATTTGTTATGACGTAGAACGTGCATACTTTGTTGATTCCATTTATGAAATAAAACACATTTTCTAAAAACTCGAGTTTTTTACGAAATCATGTAAACCTTCTAGAAGCTGTGATTTTAAAAAACGGGGGAAGTAAACTTTTCTTATTTCCAAACGCATGCGCAAACTATAGAAAGTCGTTATGACATAGAATGTGCATACTTTTTTGATTCCATTTATGAAATAAAGCACATTTTCTAAAAACAAGTGTTTTTTACGAAATCATGTAAACCTTCTAGAAGCTGTGATTTAAAAAAACGGTGGAAGTAAGCTTTTATTATTTCCGGACGCATGCGCAAACTATAGAAAGTCATTATGACGTAGATGTGCATACTTTGTTGATTCCATTTATGAAATAAAACACATTTTCTAAAAACTCGTGTTTTTTAAGAAATCATGTAAACCTTCTAGAAGCTGTGATTTTAAAAAACGGGGGAAGTAAGCTTTTCTTATTTCCAGACGAATGCGCAAACTATAGAAAGTCGTTATGACGTAGAATGTGCATACTTTGTTTATTCCATTTATGAAATAAAACACATTTTCTAGGAACTCGTGTATTTTACGAAATCATGTAAACCTTCTAGAAGCTGTGATTTTAAAAAACGGGGGAAGTAAGCTTTTCTTATTTCCAAACGCATGCGCAAACTATAGAAAGTCGTTATGACATAGAATGTGCATACTTTGTTGATTCCATTTATGAAATAAAACACATTTTTTAAAAACTCGTGTTTTTTACGAAATCATGTAAACCTTCTAGAAGCTGTGATTGTAAAAAATGGTGGAAGTAAGCTTTTCTTATTTCCGGACGCATGCGCAAACTATAGAAAGTCGTTATGACGTAGAATGTGCATACTTTGTAGATTCCGTTTACGAAATAAAAAACATTTTCTAAAAACTCATGTTTTTTACGAAATCATGTAAACCTTTTAGAAGCTCTAATTTTAAAAAACGGGGGAAATAAGCTTTTCTTATTTCTAGACGCATGCGCAAACTATAGAAAGTCGTTATGACGAAGAATGTGCATACTTTCTGATTCCATTTTTGAAATAAAACACATTTTCTAAAAACTCGTGTTTTTTAAGAAATCATGTAAACCTTCTAGAAGCTGTGATTTTAAAAAACGGAAGAAGTAAGCTTTTCTTATTTCCAAACGCATGCGCAAACTATAGAAAGTCGTTATGACGTAGAATGTGCATACTTTGTTGATTCCATTGATGAAATAAAACTCATTTTCTAAAAACTCGTGTTTTTTGAGAAATCATGTAAACCTTCTAGAAGCTGTGATTTTAAAAAACGGGCGAAGTAAGCTTTTCTTATTTCCGGACGCATGCTCAAACTATGGAAAGTATTTATGATGTAGAATGTGCATACTTTGTAGATTCCATTTATGAAATAAAACACATTTTCTAAAAACTCGTGTTTTTTAAGAAATCATGTAAACCTTCTAGAAGCTTTGATTTTAAAAAACGGGGGAAGTAAGCTTTTCTTATTTCCGGACGCATGCACAAACTATAGAAAGTCCTTATGAAGTAGAATGTGCATACTTTGTTGATTCCATTTATGAAATAAAACACATTTTCTAAAAACTCGTGTTTGTTAAGAAATCATGTAAACCTTCTAGAAGCTGTGATTTTAAAAAACGGGGGAAGTAAGCTTTTCTTATTTCCGGACGCATGCGCAAACTATAGAAATTCGTTATGACGAAGAATGTGCATACTTTCTGATTCCATTTTTGAAATAAAACACATTTTCTAAAAACTCGTGTTTTTTAAGAAATCATGTAAACCTTCTAGAAGCTGTGATTTTAAAAAACGGGGGAAGTAAGCTTTTCTTATTTCCAAACGCATGCGCAAACTATAGAAAGTCGTTATGACGTAGAATGTGCATACTTTGTTGATTCCATTGATGAAATAAAACACATTTTCTAAAAACTCGTGTTTTTTAAGAAATCATGTAAACATTCTAGAAACTGTGATTTTAAAATATGGGCGAAGTATGCTTTTCTTATTTCCGGACGCATGCTCAAACTATAGAAATTCGTTATGTCGTAGAATGTGCATACTTTGTAGATTCCATTTATGAAATAAAACACATTTTCTAAAAACTCGTGTTTTTTAAGAAATCATGTAAACCTTCTAGAAGCTTTGATTTTAAAAAACGGGGGAAGTAAGCTTTTCTTATTTCCGGACGCATGCACAAACTATAGAAAGTCCTTATGACGTAGAATGTGCATACTTTGTTGATTCCATTTATGAAATAAAACACATTTTCTAAAAACTCGTGTTTGTTAAGAAATCATGTAAACCTTCTAGACGCTGTGATTTTAAAAAACGGGGGAAGTACGCTTTTCTTATTTCCAAACGCATGCGCAAACTATAGAAATTCGTTATGACGTAGAATGTGCATACTTTGTTGATTCCATTTATGAAATAAAACACATTTTCTAAAAACTCGTGTTTTTTAAGAAATCATGTAAACCTTCTAGAAGCTGTGATTTTAAAAAACGGGGGAAGTAAGCTTTTCTTATTTCCGGACGCATGCGCAAACTATAGAAAGTCGTTATGAGGAAGAATGTGCATACTTTCTGATTCCATTTTTGAAATAAAACACATTTTCTAAAAACTCGTGTTTTTTAAGAAATCATGTAAACCTTCTAGAAGCTGTGATTTTAAAAAACGGGGGAAGTAAGCTTTTCTTATTTCCAAACGCATGCGCAAACTATAGAAAGTCGTTATGACGTAGAATGTGCATACTTTGTTGATTCCATTGATGAAATAAAACACATTTTCTAAAAACTCGTGTTTTTTAAGAAATCATGCAAACCTTCTAGAAGCTGTGATTTTAGAAAACGGGCGAAGTATGCTTTTCTTATTTCCGGACGCATGCTCAAACTATAGAAAGTCGTTATGACGTAGAATGTGCATACTTTGTAGATTCCATTTATGAAATAAAACACATTTTCTAAAAATTCTTGTTTGTTAAGAAATCATGTAAACCTTCTAGACGCTGTGATTTTAAAAAACGGGGGAAGTAAGCTTTTCTTATTTCCAAACGCATGCGCAAACTATAGAAAGTCGTTATGACGTATAATATGCATGCTTTGTTGATTCCATTTATGAAATAAAACACATTTTCTAAAAACTCTTGTCTGTTAAGAAATCATGTAAACCTTCTAGAAGCTGTGATTTTAAAAAACGGGGGAAGTAAGCTTTTCTTATTTTCGGACGCATGCGCAAACTATAGAAAGTCGTTATGACGAAGAATGTGCATACTTTCTGATTCCATTTATGAAATAAAACACATTTTCTAAAAACTCGTGTTTGTTAAGAAATCATGTAAACCTTCTAGACGCTGTGATTTTAAAAAACGGGGGAAGTAAGCTTTTCTTATTTCCAAACGCATGCGCAAACTATAGAAAGTCGTTATGACGTAGAATATGCATGCTTTGTTGATTCCATTTATGAAATAAAACAAATTTTCTAAAAACTCGTGTTTTTTAAGAAATCATGTAAACCTTCTAGAAGCTGTGATTTTGAAAAACAGGGGAAGTAAGCTTTTCTTATTTCCAAACGTATACGCAAACTATAGAAAGTCCTTATGACGTAGAATGTGCATACTTTGTTGATTCCATTTATGAAATAAAACACATTTTCTAAAAACTCGTGTTTTTTACGAAATCATGTAAACCCTCTAGAAGCTGTGATTTTGAAAAACGGTGGAAGTAAGATTTTCTTATTTCCGGACGAATGCACAAACTATAGAAAGTCCTTATGACGTAGAATATGCATACTTTGTTGATTCCATTTATGAAATAAAACACATTTTCTAAAAACTCGTGTTTTTTACGAAATCATGTAAACCCTCTAGAAGCTGTGATTTTGAAAAACGGTGGAAGTAAGCTTTTCTTATTTCCGGACGAATGCACAAACTATAGAAAGTCCTTATGACGTAGAATATGCATACTTTGTTGATTCCATTTATGAAATAAAACACATTTTCTAAAAACTCATGTTTTTTAAGAAATCATGTAAACCTTCTAGAAGCTGTGATTTTAAAAAACAGGGGAAGTAAGCTTTTCTTATTTCCAAACGCATGCGCAAACTATAGAAAGTCGTTATGACGTAGAATGTGCATACTTTGTTGATTCCATTTATGAAATAAAACACATTTTCTAAAAACTCGTGTTTTTTAAGAAATCATGTAAACCTTCTAGAAGCTGTGATTTTAAAAAACGGGGGAAGTAAGCTTTTCTTATTTCCAAACGCATGCGCAAACTATAGAAAGTCATTATGAAGTAGAATATGCATACTTTGTTGATTCCATTTATGAAATAAAACACATTTTCTAAAAACTCGTGTTTTTTAAGAAATCATGTAAACCTTCTAGAAGCTTTGATTTTAAAAAACGTTGGAAGTAAGCTTTTCTTACTTCCAAACGCATGCACCAACTGTAGAAAGTCGTTATGGCGTAGAATGTGCATAGTTTTTTGATTCCATTTATGAAATAAAACACATTTTCTAAAAACTCGTGTTTTGTACGAAATCATGTAAACCTTCTAGAAGCTGTGATTTTAAAAAACGGTGGAAGTAAGCTTTTCTTATTTCCAAACGCATGCGGAAACTATAGAAAGTCGTTATAGCGTAGAATGTGCATAGTTTGTTGATTCCATTTATGAAATAAAACACATTTTCTAAAAACTCGTGTTTTTTATGAAATCATGTAAACCTTCTAGAAGCTGTGATTTTAGAAAACGGTGGAAGTAAGCTTTTCTTATTTCCGGATGCATGCGCAAACTATAGAAAGTCGTTCTGACGTAGAATGTGCATACTTTGTTGATTCCATTTATGAAATAAAACACATTTTCTAAAAACTCGTGTTTTTTAAGAAATCATGTAAACCTTCTAGAAGCTGTGATTTTAAAAAACGGGGGAAGTAAGCTTTTCTTATTTCCAAATGCATGCGACAACTATAGAAAGTCGTTATGACGTATAATGTGCATACTTTGTTGATTCCATTTATGAAATCAAACACATTTTCTAAAAACTCGTGTTTTTTAAGAAATCATGTAAACCTTCTAGAAGCTGTGATTTTAAAAAACGGGGGAAGTAAGCTTTTCTTATTTCCAAACGCATGCGCAAACTATTGAAAGTCTTTATGACGTAGAATGTGCATACTTTGTTCATTCCATTTATGAAATAAAACACATTTTCTAAAAACTCGTGCTTTTTAAGAAATCATGTAAACCTTCTAGAAGCTGTGATTTTCAAAGACGGGGGAAGTAAGCTTTTCTTATTTCCAAACGCATGCGCAAACTATAGAAAGTCGTTATGACGTAGAATGTGCATACTTTGTAGAATCCATTTATGAAATAAAACACATTTTCTAAAAACTCGTGTTTTTTACGAAATCATGTAAACCTTCTAGAAGCTCTGATTTTAAAAAACGATGGAAGTAAGCTTTTCTTATATCCAAACGCATGCGAAAACTATAGAAAGTCGTTATGACGTAGAATGTGCATACTTTGTTGATTCCATTTATTAAATAAAACACATTTTCTAAAAACTCTTGTTTTTTAAGAAATCTTGTAAACCTTCTAGAAGCTGTGATTTTAAAAAACGGGGGAAGTAAGCTTTTCTTATTTCCGGATGTATGCATAAACTATAGAAAGTCCTTATGACGTAGAATGTGCATACTTTGTTGATTCCATTTATGAAATAAAACGCATTTTCTAAAAACTCATGTGTTTTAAGAAATCATGTAAACCTTCTAGAAGCTGTGATTTTAAAAAACAGGGGAAGTAAGCTTTTCTTATTTCCAAACGCATGCGCAAACTATAGAAAGTCGTTATGACGTAGAATGTGCATACTTTGTTGATTCCATTTATGAAATAAAACACATTTTCTAAAAACTCGTGTTTTTTAAGAAATCATGTAAACCTTCTAGAAGCTGTGATTTTAAAAAACGGGGGAAGTAAGTTTTTCTTATTTCCAAACGCATGCGCAAACTATAGAAAGTCGTTATGACGTAGAATGTGCATACTTTGTTGATTCCATTTATGAAATAAAATACATTTTCCACAAACTCGTGTTTTTTAAGTAATCATGTAAACCTTCTAGAAGCTGTGATTTTAAAAAACGGGGGAAGTAAGCTTTTCTTTTTTCCGGACGCATGCGCAAACAATAGAAACTCGTTATGACGTAGAATGTGCATACTTTGTTGATTCCATTTATGAAATAAAACACATTTTCTAAAAACTCGTGTTTTTTATGAAATCATGTAAACCTTCTAGAAGCTGTGATTTTAAAAAATGGGGTAAGTAAGCTTTTCTTATTTCCAAACGCATGCGCAAACTATAGAAAGTCGTTATGAAGTAGAATATGCATACTTTGTTGATTCTATTTATGAAATAAAACACATTTTCTAAAAACTCGTGTTTTGTAAGAAATCATGTAAACCTTCTAGAAGTTGTGATTTTACAAAACGGTGGAAGTAAGCTTTTCTTATTTCCAAACGCATGCGCAAACTATAGAAAGTCGTTATAGCCTAGAATGTGCATCGTTTGTTGATTCCATTTATGAAATAAAACACATTTTCTAAAAACTCATGTTTTTTACGAAATCATGTAAACCTTCTAGAAGCTGTGATTTTGAAAAACGGTGGAAGTAAGCTTTTCTTATTTCCGGACGCATGCGCAAACTATAGAAAGTCCTTATGGCGTAGAATGTGCATAGTTTGTTGATTCCATTTATGAAATAAAACACATTTTCTAAAAACTCGTGTTTTTTACGAAATCATGTAAACCTTCTAGAAGCTGTGATTTTAAAAAACGGTGGAAGTAAGCTTTTCTTATTTCCGGATGCATGCGCAAACTACAGAAAGTCGTTATGACGTAGAATGTGCATACTTTGTTGATTCCATTTATGAAATAAAACGCATTTTCTAAAAACTCATGTGTTTTAAGAAATCATGTAAACCTTCTAGAAGCTGTGATTTTAAAAAACAGGGGAAGTAAGCTTTTCTTATTTCCAAACGCATGCGCAAACTATAGAAAGTCGTTATGACGTAGAATGTGCATACTTTGCTGATTCCATTTATGAAATAAAACACATTTTCTAAAAACTCATGTTTTTTAAGAAATGATGTAAACCTTCTAGAAGCTGTGATTTTAAAAAACGGGGGAAGTAAGCTTTTCTTATTTCCGGACGCATGCACAAACTATAGAAAGTCCTTATGACGTAGAATGTGCATACTTTGTTGATTCCATTTATGAAATAAAACTCATTTTCTAAAAACTCGTGTTTTTTAAGAAATCATGTAAACCTTCTAGACGCTGTGATTTTAAAAAACGGGGGAAGTAAGCTTTTCTTATTTCCAAACGCATGCGCAAACTATAGAAAGTCCTTATGACGTAGAATATGCATACTTTGTTGATTCCATTTATGAAATAAAACACATTTTCTAAAAACTCGTGTTTTTTAAGAAATCATGTAAACCTTCTAGAAGCTGTGATTTTAAAAACCGGGGGAAGTAAGCTTTTCTTATTTCCAGACGCATGCGCAAACTATAGAAAGTCGTTATGACGTAGAATGTGCATACTTTGTTGATTCCATTTATGATATAAAACACATTTTCTAAAAACTCTTGTTTTTTAAGAAATCATGTAAACCTTCTAGAAGCTGTGATTTTAAAAAACGGGGGAAGTAAGCTTTTCTTGTTTCCAGACGCATGCGCAAACTATAGAAAGTCGTTTTGACGTAGAATGTGCATACTTTGTTGATTCCATTTATGAAATAAAACACATTTTCTAAAAACTCGTGTTTTTTAAGAAATCATGTAAACTTTCTAGAAGCTGTGATTTTAAAAGACGGGGGAAGTAAGCTTTTCTTATTTCCAAACGCATGCGCAAACTATACAAAGTCGTTATGATGCAGAATGTGCATATTTTGTAGAATGTATTTATGAAATAAAACACATTTTGTAAAAACTCATGTTTTTTACGAAATCATGTAAACCTTCGAGAAGCTGTGATTTTAAAAAACGGTGGAGGTAAGCTTTTCTTATTTCCAAATGCATGTGCAAACTATAGAAAGTCGTTATAGCGTAGAATGTGCATAGTTTGTTGACTCCATTTATGAAATACAACACATTTTGTAAAAACTCGTGTTTTTTACGAAATCATGTAAACCTTCTAGAAGCTGTGATTTTGAAAAACGGTGGAAGTAAGCTTTTCTTATTTCCGGAAGCATGCGCAAACTATAGAAAGTCCTTATGACGTAGAATGTGCATACTTTGTAGATTCCATTTATGAAATAAAGCACATTTTCTAAAAACTCGTGTTTTTTACGAAATCATGTAAACCTTCTAGAAGCCGTGATTTTAAAAAACGGTGGAAGTAAGCTTTTCTTATTTCCGGACGAATGCACAAACTATAGAAAGTCCTTATGCTGTAGAATGTGCATACTTTGTTGATTCCATTTATGAAATAAAACACATTTTCTAAAAACTCATGTTTTTTAAGAAATCATGTAAACCTTCTAGAAGCTGTGATTTTAAAAAACAGGGGAAGTAAGCTTTTCTTATTTCCAAACGCATGCGCAAACTATAGAAAGTCGTTATGACGTAGAATGTGGATACTTTGTTGATTCCATTTATGGAATAAAACACATTTTCTAAAAACTCGTGTTTCTTAAGAAATCATGTAAACCTTCTAGAAGCTGTGATTTTAAAAAACGTGGGAAGTAAGCTTTTCTTATTTCCAAACGCATGCGCAAACTATAGAAAGTCGTTATGAAGTAGAATATGCATACTTTGTTGATTCCATTTATGAAATAAAACACATTTTCTAAAAACTCGTGTTTTTTAAGAAATCATGTAAACCTTCTAGAAGCTTTGATTTTAAAAAATGGTGGAAGTAAGCTTTTCTTATTTCCAAACGCATGCGCAAACTATAGAAAGTCGGTATAGCATAGAATGTGCATAGTTTGTTGATTCCATTTATGAAATAAAACACATTTTCTAAAAACTCGTGTTTTTTACGAAATCATGTAAACCTTCTAGAAGCTGTGATTTTAAAAAACGGTGGAAGTAAGCTTTTCTTATTTCCAAACGCATGCGCAAACTATATAAAGTCGTTATAGCGTAGAATGTGCATGGTTTGTTGATTCCATTTATGAAATAAAACACATTTTCTAAAAACTCGTGTTTTTTACGAAATCATGTAAACCTTCTAGAAGCTGTGATTTTGAAAAACGGTGGAAGTAAGCTTTTCTTATTTCCGGACGCATGCGCAAACTATAGAAAGTCCTTATGACGTAGAATGTGCATAGTTTGTTAATTCCATTTATGAAATAAAACACATTTTCTAAAAACTCGTGTTTTTTACGAAATCATGTAAACCTTCTAGAAGCTGTGATTTTGAAAAACGGGGGAAGTAAGATTTTCTTATTTCCAAACGCATGCGCAAACTATAGAAAGTCGTTATGAAGTAGAATATGCATACTTTGTTGATTCTATTTATGAAATAAAACACATTTTCTAAAAACTCGTGTTTTGTAAGAAATCATGTAAACCTTCTAGAAGCTGTGATTTTACAAAACGGTGGAAGTAAGCTTTTCTTATTTCCAAACGCATGCGCAAACTATAGAAAGTCGTTATAGCCTAGAATGTGCATCGTTTGTTGATTCCATTTATGAAATAAAACACATTTTCTAAAAACTCGTGTTTTTTACGAAATCATGTAAACCTTCTAGAAGCTGTGATTTTGAAAAACGGTGGAAGTAAGCTTTTCTTATTTCCGGATGCATGCGCAAACTATAGAAATTCCTTATGACGTAGAATGTGCATAGTTTGTTGATTCCATTTATGAAATAAAACACATTTTCTAAAAACTCGTGTTTTTTACGAAATCATGTAAACCTTCTAGAAGCTGTGATTTTAAAAAACGGTGGAAGTAAGCTTTTCTTATTTCCGGATGCATGCGCAAACTATAGAAAGTCGTTATGACGTAGAATGTGCATACTTTGTTGATTCCATTTATGAAATAAAACATATTTTCTAAAAACTCGTGTTTTTTCAGAAATCATGTAAACCTTCTAGAAGCTGTGATTTTAAAAGATGGGGGAAGTAACCTTTTCTTATTTCTGGATGCATGCGAAAACTATAGAAATTCGTTATGACATAGAATGTGCATACTTTGTTGATTCCATTTATGAAATAAAACACATTTTCTAAAAACTCGTGTTTTTTACGAAATCATGTAAATTTTCTAGAAGCTGTGATTTTAAAAAACGGGGGAAGTAAGCTTTTCTTATTTCCAAACGCATGCGCAAACTATAGAAATTCGTTATGACGTAGAATGTGCATACTTTGTTGATTCCATTTATGAAATAAAACACATTTTCTAAAAACTCATGTTTTTTAAGAAATGATGTAAACCTTCTAGAAGCTGTGATTTTAAAAAACGGGGGAAGTAAGCTTTTCTTATTTCCGGACGCATGCACAAACTATAGAAAGTCCTTATGACATGGAATGTGCATACTTTGTTGATTACATTTATGAAATAAAACACATTTTCTAAAAACTCGTGTTTTTTAAGAAATCATGTAAACCTTCTAGACGCTGTGATTTTAAAAAACGGGGGAAGTAAGCTTTTCTTATTTCCAAACGCATGCGCAAACTATAGAAAGTTGTTATGACGTAGAATATGCAGACTTTGTTGATTCCATTTATGAAATAAAACACATTTTCTAAAAACTCGTGTTTTTTAAGAAATCATGTAAACCTTCTAGAAGTTGTGATTTTAAAAAACGGGGGAAGTAAGCTTTTCTTATTTCCGGACGCATGCGCAAACTATAGAAAGTCGTTATGACGTAGAATGTGCACACTTTGTTGATTCCATTTATGAAATAAAACACATTTTCTAAAAACTCGTGTTTTTTAAGACATCATGTAAACCTTCTAGAAGCTGTGATTTTAAAAGACGGGGCAAGTAAGCTTTTCTTATTTCCGGACGCATGCGCAAACTATAGAAAGTCGTTATGATGCAGAATGTGCATACTTTGTAGATTCCATTTATGAAATAAAACACATTTTCTAAAAACTCGTGCTTTTTACGAAATCATGTAAACCTATTAGAAGCTGTGATTTTAAAAAACGGTGGAAGTAAGCTGTTCTTATTTCCGGATGCATGCACAAACTATAGAAAGTCGTTATGACGTAGAATGTGCATACTTTGTTGATTCCATTTATGAAATAAAACACATTTTCTAAAAACTCGTGTTTTTTAAGAAATCATGTAAACCTTCTAGAAGCTGTGATTTTAAAAGACGGGGGAAGTAAGCTTTTCTTATTTCCGGAAGCATGCGCAAACTATAGAAAGTCGTTATGACGTAGAATGTGCATACTTTTATGATTCCATTTAAGAAATAAAACACATTTTCTAAAAACTCGTGGTTTTTACGAAATCATGTAAACCTTCTAGAAGCTGTGATTTTAAAAAACGGGGGAAGTAAGCTTTTCTTATTTCCAAACGCATGCGCAAACTATAGAAAGTCGTTATGATGTAGAATGTGCATACTTTGTTGATTCCATTTATGAAACAAAACACATTTTCTAAAAACTCATGTTTTTTAAGAAATCATGTAAACCTTCTAGAAGCTGTGATTTTAAAAAACGGGGGAAGTAAGCTTTTCTTATTTCCGGACGCATGCACAAACTATAGAAAGTCCTTATGACGTAGAATGTGCATACTTTGTTGATTCCATTTATGAAATAAAACACATTTTCTAAAAACTCGTGTTTTTTAAGAAATCATGTAAACCTTCTAGACGCTGTGATTTTAAAAAACGGGGGAAGTAAGCTTTTCTTATTTCCAAACGCATGCGCAAACTATAGAAAGTTGTTATGACGTAGAATATGCATACTTTGTTGATTCCAATTATGAAATAAAACACATTTTCTAAATACTCTTGTTTTTTAAGAAATCATGTAAACCTTCTAGAAGCTGTGATTTTAAAAAACGGGGGAAGTAAGCTTTTCTTATTTCCGGACGCATGCGCAAACTATAGAAAGTCGTTATGACGTAGAATGTGCATACTTTGTTGATTCCATTTATGAAATAAATAACACATTTTCTAAAAACTCGTGTTTTTTAAGAAATCATGTAAACCTTCTAAAACTGTGATTTTAAAAGACGGGGCAAGTAGGCTTTTCTTATTTCCAAACGCATGCGCAAACTATAGAAAGTCGTTATGACGCAGAATGTGCATACTTTGTAGATTCCATTTATGAAATAAAACACATTTTCTAAAAACTCGTGTTTTTTACGAAATCATCTAAACCTTCTAGAAGCTGTGATTTTAAAAACGGTGGAAATAAGCTTTTCTTATTTCCGGACGCATGCGCAAAACATAGAAAGTCGTTATGACGTAGAATGTGCATACTTTGTAGATTCCATTTATGAAATAAAACACAGTTTCTAAAAACTCATGTTTTTTACGAAATCATGTAAAACTTCGATAAGATGTGATTTTAAAAAACGGTGGAAGTAAGCTTTTCTTATTTCCGGAAGCATGCGCAAACCATAGAAAGTCGTTATGACGTAGAATGTGCATACTTTCTTGATTCCATTTATGAAATAAAACACATTTTCTAAAAACTCGTGTTTTTTAACAAATCATGTCAACCTTCTAGAAGCTGTGATTTTAAAAAACGGGGGAAGTAAGCTTTTCTTATTTCCAAACGCATGCGCAAACTATAGAAAGTCTTTATGATGTAGAATGTGCATACTTTGTTGATTCCATTTATGAAATAAAACACATTTTCTAAAAACTCATGTTTTTTGCGAAATCATGTAAACCTTCTAGAAGTTGTCATTTTAAAAAACGGGGGAAGTAAGCTTTTCTTATTTCCGGACGCATGCGCAAACTATAGAAAGTCGTTATAACGTAGAATGTGCATACTTTGTTGATTCCATTTATGAAATAAAACACATTTTCTAAAAACTCGTGTTTTTTAAGTAATCATGTAAACCTTCTAGAAGCTGTGATTTTAAAAAACGGTGGAAGTAAGCTTTTCTTATTTCCGGACGCATGCGCAAACTATAGAAAGTTGTTATGACTTAGAATGTGCATACTTTTTTGATTCCATTTATGAAATAAAACACATTTTCTAAAAACTCGTGTTTTTTAAGAAATCATGAAAACCTTCTAGAAGCTGAGATTTTAAGAAACGGTGGAAGTAAGCTTTTCTTATTTCCGGACGAATGCGCAAAATATAGAAAGTCGTTACGACGTAGAATGTGCATACTTTGTTGATTCCATTTATGAAATAAAACAAAATTTTTATTAACTCGTGTTTTTTACGAAATCATGTAAACCTTCTAGAAGCTGTTATTTTAAAAAACGGGGGAAGTAAGCTTTTCTTATTTCCGGACGCATGCGCAAACTATAGAAAGTCGTTATGACGTAGAATGTGCATACTTTGTAGATTCCATTTATGAAATAAAACACATTTTTTAAAAACTCGTGTTTTGTACGAAATCATGTAAACCTTCTAGAAGCTGTGATTTTAAAAAACGGGGGAAGTAAGCTTTTCTTATTTCCGGACGCATGCGCAAACTATAGAAAGTTGTTATGACGTAGAATGTGCATACTTTGTTGATTCCATTTATGAAATAAAAAACATTTTCTAAAAACTCGTTTTTTTAACAAATCATGTAAACCTTCTAGAAGCTGTGATTTTAAAAAACGGGGGAAGTAAGCTTTTCTTATTTCCAAACGCATGCGGAAACTATAGAAAGTCGTTATGACAAAGAATGTGCGTACTTTGTAGATTCCATTTATGAAATAAAACACATTTTCTAAAAACTCGTGTTTTTTACGAAACCATGTAAACATTCTTGAAGCTGTGATTTTAAAAAACTGTGGAAGTAAGCTTTTCTTATTTCCGGTCGAATACGCAAACTATAGAAAGTCGTTATGACGTAGAATGTGCATACTTTGTTAATTCCATTTATGAAATAAAACACATTTTCTAAAAACTCGTGTTTTTTAAGAAATCATGTAAACCTTCTAGAAGCTGTGATTTTAAAAAACGGTGGAAGTAAGATTTTCTTATTTCCGGACGCGTGCGCAAACTATAGAAATTCGTTATGACGTCGAATGTGCATACTTTGTTGATTCCATTTATGAAATAAAACACATTTTCTAAAAACTTATGTTTTTTACGAAATCATGTAAACCTTCTACAAGCTGTGATTTTAAAAAATGGTGGAAGTAAGCTTTTCTGATTTCCGGACGCATGCGCAAACTATAGAAAGTCGTTATGACGTAGAATGTGCATACTTTGTTGATTCCACTTATGAAATAAAAGACATTTTCTAAAAACTCATGTTTTTTAAGAAATCATGTAAACCTTCTAGAAGCTGTGATTTTAAAAAACGGGGGAAGTAAGCTTTTCTTATTTCCGGACGCATGCGCAAACTATAGAAAGTCGTTATGACGTAGAATGTGCATACTTTGTTGATTCCATTTATGAAATAAATAACACATTTTCTAAAAACTCGTGTTTTTTAAGAAATCATGTAAACCTTCTAAAACTGTGATTTTAAAAGACGGGGCAAGTAAGCTTTTCTTATTTCCAAACGCATGCGCAAACTATAGAAAGTCGTTATGATGTAGAATGTGCATACTTTGTTGATTCCATTTATGAAATAAAACACATTTTCTAAAAACTGGTGTTTTTTAAGAAATCATGTAAACCTTCTAGAAGCTGTGATTTTAAAAAACGGGGGAAGTAAGCTTTTCTTATTTCCAAATGCATGCGCAAACAATAGAAAGTCGTTATGACGTAGAATGTGCATACTTTGTTGATTCCATTTATGAAATAAAACACATTTTCTAAAAACTCGTGTTTTTTAAGAAATCATGTAAACCTTCTAGAATCTGTGACTTTAAAAAATGGTGGAAGTAAGGTTTTCTTATTTCCGGACGCATGCGCAAACTATAGAAAGTTGTTATGACGTAGAATGTGCATACTTTGTTGATTCTATTTATGAAATAAAACACATTTTCTAAAAACTCGTGTTTTTTAAGAAATCATGTAAACCTTCTAGAAGCTGTGATTTTAAAAAACGGGGGAAGTAAGCTTTTCTTATTTCCGGACGCATGCGCAAACTATAGAAAGTCGTTATGACGTAGAATGTGCATACTTTGTTGATTCCATTTATGAAATAAAACACATTTTCTAAAAACTCATGTTTTTTAAGAAATCATGTAAACCTTCTAAAACTGTGATTTTAAAAGACGGGGCAAGTAAGCTTTTCTTATTTCCGGACGCATGCACAAACTATAGAAAGTCCTTATGACGTAGAATGTGCATACTTTGTTGATTCCATTTATGAAATAAAACACATTTTCTAAAAACTCGTGTTTTTTAAGAAATCATGTAAACCTTCTAGACGCTGTGATTTTAAAAAATGGGGGAAGTAAGCTTTTCTTATTTTCGGTCGAATACGCAAACCATAGAAAGTCATTATGACGTAGAATGTGCATACTTTGTTGATTCCATTTATGAAATAAAACATATTTTCTAGAAACTCGTGTTTTTTAAGAAATCATGTAAACCTTCTAGAAGCTGTGATTTTAAAAAATGGTGGAAGTAAGCTTTTGTTATTTCCGGACGCATGCGCAAACTATAGAAAGTCGTTATGACGTAGAATGTGCGTACTTTGTAGATTCCATTTATGAAATAAAACACATTTTCTAAAACTTGTGTTTTTTACGAAACCATGTAAACATTCTAGAAGCTTTGATTTTAAAAAACTGTGGAAGTAAGCTTTTCTTATTTCCGGTCGAATACGCAAACTATAGAAAGCCATTATGATGTAGAATGTGCATACTTTGTTGATTCCAGTTATGAAATAAAAGACATTTTCTAAAAAATCGTGTTTTTTACGAAAACATGTAAACCTTCTAGAAGCTGTGATTTTAAAAAACGGGGGAAGTAAGCTTTTCTTATTTCCGGACGCATGCGCAAACTATAGAAAGTCGTTATGACGTAGAATGTGCATACTTTGTTGATTCCATTTATGAAATTAAACACATTTTCTAAAAACTCGTGTTTTTTAAGAAATCATGTAAACCTTCTAGAAGCTGTGATTTTAAAAAACGGTGGAAGTAAGCTTTCCTTATTTCCGGACGCATGCGCAAACTATAGAAATTCGTTATGACGTAGAATGTGCATACTTTGTTGATTCCATTTATGAAATAAAACACATTTTCTAAAAACTCGTGTTTTTTGAGAAATCATGTAAACCTTCTAGAAGCTGTGATTTTGAAAAAAGGGGGAAGTAAGCTTTTCTTATTTCCGGATGCATGCTTAAACTATAGAAAGTCGTTATGATGTAGAATTTGTATACTTTGTAGATACCATTTATGAAATAAAACACATTTTCTAAAAACTCGTGTTTTTTACTCAATCATGTAAACCTTCTACAAGCTGTGATTTTAAAATTGGTGGAAGTAAGCTTTTCTTATTTCCGGACGGATGCGCAAACTATAGAAAGTCGTTATGACGTAGAATTTGCATACTTTGTTGATTCCATTTATGAAATAAAACACATTTTCTAAAAACTCGTGTTTTTTAAGAAATCATGTAAACCTTCTAGAAGCTGTGATTTTAAAAAACGGGGGAAGTAAGCTTTTCTTATTTCCGGACGCATGCGCAAACTATAGAAAGTCGTTATGACGTAGAATGTGCATACTTTGTAGATTCCATTTATGAAATAAATAACATTTTCTAAAAACTCGTGTTTTTTACGAAATCATGTAAACCTTCTAGAAGTTGTGATTTTAAAAAACGCTGGAAGTAAGCTTTTCTTATTTCCGGACGAATGCGCAAACTATAGAAAGTCGTTATGACGTAGAATGTGCATACTTTGTTGATTCCATTTATGAAATAAAAAACATTTTCTAAAAACTAGTGTTTTTTAAGAAATCATGTCAACCTTCTAGAAGCTGTGATTTTAAAAAACGGTGGAAGTAAGCTTTTCTTATCTCCGGACGCATGCGCAAACTATAGAAAGTCGTTATGACGTAAAATGTGCATACTTTGTTGATTCCATTTATGAAATAAAACACATTTTCTAAAAACTCGTGTTTTTTAAGAAATCATGCAAACCTTCTACAAGCTGTGATTTTAAAAAACGGGGGAAGTAAGCTTTTCTTATTTCCAAACACATGCACAAACTATAGAAAGTCGTTATCACGTAGAATGTGCATACTTTGTTGATTCCATTTATGAAATAAAACACATTTTCTAAAAACTCGTGTTTTTTGAGAAATCATGTAAACCTTCTAGAAGCTGTGATTTTGAAAAAAGGGGGAAGTAAGCTTTTCTTATTTCCGGATGCATGCTTAAACTATAGAAAGTCGTTATGATGTAGAATTTGTATACTTTGTAGATTCCATTTATGAAATAAAACACATTTTCTAAAAACTCGTGTTTTTTACTCAATCATGTAAACCTTCTACAAGCTGTGATTTTAAAATTGGTGGAAGTAAGCTTTTCTTATTTCCGGACGGATGCGCAAACTATAGAAAGTCGTTATGACGTAGAATGTGCATACTTTGTTGATTCCATTTATGAAATAAAACACATTTTCTAAAAACTCGTGTTTTTTAAGAAATCATGTAAACCTTCTAGAAGCTGTGATTTTAAAAAACGGGGGAAGTAAGCTTTTCTTATTTCCGGACGCATGCGCAAACTATAGAAAGTCGTTATGACGTAGAATGTGCATACTTTGTAGATTCCATTTATGAAATAAATAACATTTTCTAAAAACTCGTGTTTTTTACGAAATCATGTAAACCTTCTAGAAGCTGTGATTTTAAAAAACGCTGGAAGTAAGCTTTTCTTATTTCCGGACGAATGCGCAAACTATAGAAAGTCGTTATGACGTAGAATGTGCATACTTTGTTGATTCCATTTATGAAATAAAAAACATTTTCTAAAAACTAGTGTTTTTTAAGAAATCATGTCAACCTTCTAGAAGCTGTGATTTTAAAAAACGGTGGAAGTAAGCTTTTCTTATTTCCGGATGCATGCGCAAACTATAGAAAGTCGTTATGACGTAGAATGTGCATACTTTGTTGATTCCATTTATGAAATAAAACACATTTTCTAAAAACTCGTGTTTTTTAAGAAATCATGTAAACCTTCTACAAGCTGTGATTTTAAAAAACGGGGGAAGTAAGCTTTTCTTATTTCCAAACGCATGCACAAACTATAGAAAGTCGTTATCACGTAGAATGTGCATACTTTGTTGATTCCATTTATGAAATAAAACACATTTTCTAAAAACTCGTGTTTTTTAAGAAACCATGTAAACCATCTAGAAGCTGTGATTTGAAAAAACGGGGGAAGTAAGCTTTTCTTATTTCCAAACACATGCGCAAACTATAGAAAGTCATTATGATGTAGAATGTGCATACTTTGTCGATTCCATTTATGAAATAAATAACATTTTCTAAAAACTCGTGTTTTTTACGAAATCATGTAAACCTTCTAGAAGCTGTGATTTTAAAAAATGGGGGAAGTAAGCTTTTCTTATTTCCGGCCGCATGCGCAAACTATAGAAAGTCGTTATGACGTAGAATGTGCATACTTTGTTGATTCCATTGATGAAAGAAAACACATTTTTTAAAAACTCGTGTTTTTTAAGAAATCATGTAAACCTTCTAGAACCTGTGATTTTAAAAAATGGGGGAAGTAAGCTTTTCTTATTTCCAGCCGCATGCGCAAACTATAGAATGTCGTTATGACTTAGAATGTGCATACTTTGTAGATTCCATTTATGAAATAAAACACATTTTCTAAAAACTCGTGTTTTTTAAGAAACCATGTAAACCTTCTAGAAGCTGTGATTTTAAAAAACGGGGGAAGTAATCTTTTCTTATTTCCAAACACATACGCAAACTATAGAAAGTCATTATGATGTAGAATGTGCATACTTTGTTGATTCCATTTATGAAATAAAACACATTTTCTAAAAACTAGTGTTTTTTAAGAAATCATGTCAACCTTCCAGAAGCTGTGATTTTAAAAAACGGTGGAAGTAAGCTTTTCTTCTTTCCTGACGCATAAGTAAACTATAGAAAGTCGTTGTGACGTAGAATGTGCATACTTTGTTGAATCCATTTATGAAATAAAACAAATTTTCAAAAAACTCGTGTTTTTTAAGAAATCATGTAAACCTTCTAGAAGCTGTGATTTTAAAAAACGGGGGAAGTAAGCTTTTCTTCTTTCCAAACGCACGCACAAACTATAGAAAGTCGTTATCACGTAGAATGTGCATACTTTGTTGATTCCATTTATGAAATAAAACACATTTTCTAAAAACTCGTGTTTTTTAAGAAACCATGTAAACCTTCTAGAAGCTGTGATTTTAAAAAACGGGGGAAGTAAGCTTTTCTTATTTCCAAACACATGCGCAAACTATAGAAAGTCGTTATGATGTAGAATGTGCATACTTTGTTGGTTCCATTTATGAAATAAAACACATTTTCTAAAAACTCGTGTTTTTTAAGAAATCATGTAAACCTTCTAGAAGCTGTGAGTTTAAAAAACGCTGGAAGTAAGCTTTTCTTATTTCCGGACGAATGCGCAAACTATAGAAAGTCGTTATGACGTAGAATGTGCATACTTTGTTGATTCCATTTATGAAATAAAACACATTTTCTAAAAACTAGTGTTTTTTAAGAAATCATATCAACCTTCTAGAAGCTGTGATTTTAAAAAACGGTGGAAGTAAGCTTTTCTTATTTCCGGACGCATGCGCAAACTATAGAAAGTCGTTATGACGTAGAATGTGCATACTTTGTAGATTCCATTTATGAAATAAAACACATTTTCTAAAAACTCATGTTTTTTAAGAAATCATGTAAATCTTCTGGAAGCTGTGATTTTAAAAAACAGGGGAAGTAAGCTTTTCTTAGTTCCGGATGCATGCGCAAACTATAGAAAGTCGTTATGACGTAGAATGTGGATACTTTGCTGATTCTATTTATGAAATAAAACACATTTTCTAAAAACTCGTATTTTTTACGAAATCATGTAAACCTTCTAGAATCTTTGATTTTAAAAAACGGGGGAGGTAAGCTTTTCTTATTTCCGGACGCATGCGCAAACTATAGAAAGTCGTTATAACGTAGAATGTGAATACTTTGTAGGTTCCATTTATGAAATAAAACACATTTTCTAAAAACTCGTGTTTTTTACGAAATCATGTAAACCTTCTAGAAGCTGTGATTTTAAAAAATAGGGGAAGTAAGCTTTTCTTATTTCCGGACGCATCCGCAAACTATAGAAAGTCGTTATGACGTAGAATGTGCATACTTTGTAGATTCCATTTATGAAATAAAACACATTTTCTAAAAACTCGTGTTTTTTACGAAATCATGTAAACCTTCTAGAAGCTATGATTTTAAAAAACGGTGGAAGTAAGCTTTTCTTATTTTCGGACGCATGCGCAAACTATAGAAAGTCGTTATGACGTAGAATGTGCATACTTTGTAGATTCCATTTATGAAATAAAACACATTTTCTAAAAACTCGTGTTTTTTACGAAATCATGTAAAGCTTCTACAAGCTGTGATTTTAAAAAACGGTGGAAGAAAGCTTTTCTTATTTCCGGACGCATGCGCAAACTATAGAAAGTCGTTATGACGTAGAATATGCATACTTTGTAGATTCCATTTATGAAATAAAACACATTTTCTAAAAACTCGTGTTTTTTACGAAATCATGTAAACCTTCTAGAAGCTGTGATTTTAAAAAACGGTGGAAGTAAGCTTTTCTTATTTCCGGACGCATGCGCAAACTATAGAAAGTCATTATGACGTAGAATGTGCATACTTTATAGATTCCATTTATGAAATAAAACACATTTTCTAAAAACTCCTGTTTTTTACGAAATCATGTGAAGCTTCTAGAAGCTGTGATTTTCAAAAACGGTGGAAGTAAGCTTTTCTTATTTCCGGACGCATGCGCAAACTATAGAAAATCGTTATGACGTGGAATGTGCATACTTTGTAGATTCCATTTATGAAATAAAACACATTTTCTAAAAACTCGTGTTTTTTACGAAATCATGTAAAGCTTCTAGAAGCTGTAATTTTAAAAAACGGTGGAAGTAAGCTTTTCTTATTTCCGGACGCATGCGCAAACTATAGAAAGTCGTTATGACGTAGAATGTGCATACTTTGTAGATTCTATTTATGAAATAAAACACATTTTCTAAAAACTCGTGTTTTTTACGAAATCATGTAAAGCTTCTAGAAGCTGTGATTTTAAAAAACGGTGGAAGTAAGCTTTTCTTATTTCCGGACGCATGCGCAAACTATAGAAAGTCGTTAGGATGTAGAATGTGCATACTTTGTAGATTCCATTTATGAAATAAAACACATTTTCTAAAAACTCGTGTTTTTTACGAAATCATTTAAAGCTTCTAGAAGCTGTGATTTTAAAAAACGGTGTAAGTAAGCTTTTCTTATTTCCGGACGCATGCGCAAACTATAGAAAGTCGTTATGACGTAGAATGTGCATTATTTGTAGATTCTATTTATGATATAAAACACATTTTCTAAAAACTCGTTTTTTTTACGAAATCATGTAAACCTTCTAGAAGCTATGATTATAAAAAACGGTGGAAGTAAGCTTTTCTTATTTCCGGACGCATGCGCAAACTATAGAAAGTCGTTATGACGTGGAATGTACATACTTTGTAGATTCCATTTATGAAATCAAACACATTTTCTAAAAACTCGTTTTTTTTACGAAATCATGTAAAGCTTCTGGAAGCTGCGATTTTAAAAAACGGTGGAAGTAAGCTTTTCTTATTTCCGGACGCATGCGCAAACTATAGAAAGTCGTCATGACGTAGAATGTGCATACTTTGTAGATTCTATTTATGAAATAAAACACATTTTCTAAAAACTCGTGTTTTTTACGAAATCATGTAAACCTTCTAGAAGCTGTGATTTTAAAAAACAGGGGAAGTAAGCTTTTCTTATTTCCGGACGCATCCGCAAACTATAGAAAGTCGTTATGACGTAGAATGTGCATACTTTGTAGATTCCATTTATGAAATAAAACACATTTTCTAAAAACTCGTGTTTTTTACGAAATCATGTAAACCTTCTAGAAGCTATGATTTTAAAAAACGGTGGAAGTAAGCTTTTCTTATTTCCGGACGCATGCGCAAACTATAGAAAGTCGTTATGATGTAGAATGTGCATACTTTGTAGATTCCATTTATGAAATAAAACACATTTTCTAAAAACTCGTGTTTTTTACGAAATCATGTAAAGCTTCTACAAGCTGTGATTTTAAAAAATGGTGGAACAAAGCTTTTCTTATTTCCGGACGCATGTGCAAACTATAGAGAGTCGTTATGACGTAGAATGTGCATATTTTGTAGATTCCATTTATGAAATAAAACACATTTTCTAAAAACTCGTGCTTTTTACGAAATCATGTAAAGCTTCTAGAAGCTGTGATTTTAAAAAACGGTGGAAGTAAGCTTTTCTTATTTCCGGACGCATGCGCAAACTATAGAAAGTCGTTATGACGTAGAATGTGCATACTTTGCTGATTCTATTTATGAAATAAAACACATTTTCTAAAAACTCGTGTTTTTTACGAAATCATGTAAACCTTCTAGAATCTCTGATTTTAAAAAACGGGGGAGGTAAGCTTTTCTTATTTCCGGACGCATGTGCAAACTATAGAAAGTCGTTATAACGTAGAATGTGCATACTTTGTAGATTCCATTTATGAAATAAAACACATTTTCTAAAAACTCATGTTTTTTAAGAAATCATGTAAATCTTCTGGAAGCTGTGATTTTAAAAAACAGGGGAAGTAAGCTTTTCTTAGTTCCGAATGCATGCGCAAACTATAGAAAGTCGTTATGACGTAGAATGTGCATACTTTGCTGATTCTATTTATGAAATAAAACACATTTTCTAAAAAATCGTATTTTTTACGAAATCATGTAAACCTTCTAGAATCTCTGATTTTAAAAAACGGGGGACGTAAGCTTTTCTTATTTCCGGACGCATGCGCAAACTATAGAAAGTCGTTATAACGTACAATGTGAATACTTTGTAGATTCCATTTATGAAATAAAACACATTTTCTAAAAACTCGTGTTTTTTACGAAATCATGTAAACCTTCTAGAAGCTGTGATTTTAAAAAACAGGGGAAGTAAGCTTTTCTTATTTCCGGACGCATGCGCAAACTATAGAAAGTCATTATGACGTAGAATATGCATACTTTGTAGATTCCATTTATGAAATAAAACACATTTTCTAAAAACTCGTGTTTTTTACGAAATCATGTAAACCTTCTAGAAGCTGTGATTTTAAAAAACGGTGGAAGTAAGCTTTTCTTATTTCCGGACGCATGCGCAAACTATAGAAAGTCGTTATGACGTAGAATCTGCATACTTTATAGATTCCATTTATGAAATAAAACACATTTTCTAAAAACTCCTGTTTTTTACGAAATCATGTGAAGCTTCTAGAAGTTGTGATTTTAAAAAACGGTGGAAGTAAGCTTTTCTTATTTCCGGACGCATGCGCAAACTATAGAAAGTCGTTATGACGTGGAATGTGCATACTTTGTAGATTCCATTTATGAAATAAAACACATTTTCTAAAAACTCGTGTTTTTTACGAAATCATGTAAAGCTTCTAGAAGCTGTAATTTTAAAAAACGGTGGAAGTAAGCTTTTCTTATTTCCGGACGCATGCGCAAACTATAGAAAGTCGTTATGACGTAGAATGTGCATACTTTGTAGATTCTATTTATGAAATAAAACACATTTTCTAAAAACTCGTGTTTTTTACGAAATCATGTAAACCTTCTAGAAGCTGTGATTTTAAAAAACGGTGGAAGTAAGCTTTTCTTATTTCCGGACGCATGCGCAAACTATAGAAAGTCGTTAGGACGTAGAATGTGCATACTTTGTAGATTCCATTTATGAAATAAAACACATTTTCTAAAAACTCGTGTTTTTTACGAAATCATTTAAAGCTTCTAGAAGCTGTGATTTTTAAAAACGGTGGAAGTAAGCTTTTCTTATTTCCGGACGCATGCGCAAACTATAGAAAGTCGTTATGACGTAGAATGTGCATTAATTGTAGATTCTATTTATGATATAAAACACATTTTCTAAAAACTCGTGTTTTTTACGAAATCATGTAAACCTTCTAGAAGCTATGATTCTAAAAAACGGAGGAAGTAAGCTTTTCTTATTTCCGGACGCATGCGCAAACTATAGAAAGTCGTTATGACGTGGAATGTGCATACTTTGTAGATTCCATTTATGAAATCAAACACATTTTCTAAAAACTCGTGTTTTTTACGAAATCATGTAAAGCTTCTGGAAGCTGCGATTTTAAAAAACGGTGGAAGTAAGCTTTTCTTATTTCCGGACGCATGCGCAAACTATAGAAAGTCGTCATGACGTAGAATGTGCATACTTTGTAGATTCTATTTATGAAATAAAACACATTTTCTAAAAACTCGTGTTTTTTACGAAATCATGTAAACCTTCTAGAAGCTGTGATTTTAAAAAACAGGGGAAGTAAGCTTTTCTTATTTCCGGACGCATGCGCAAACTATAGAAAGTCGTTATGACGTAGAATGTGCATACTTTGTAGATTCCATTTATGAAATAAAACACATTTTCTAAAAACTCGTGTTTTTTACGAAATCATGTAAACCTTCTAGAAACTGTGATTTTAAAAAACGGTGGAAGTAAGCTTTTCTTATTTCCGGATGCATGCGCAAACTATAGAAAGTCGTTATGACGTAGAATGTGCATACTTTGTAGATTCCATTTATGAAATAAAACACATTTTCTAAAAACTCCTGTTTTTTACGAAATCATGTGAAGCTTCTAGAAGCTGTGATTTTAAAAAACGGTGGAAGTAAGCTTTTCTTATTTCCGGACGCATGCGCAAACTATAGAAAGTCGTTATGAGGTGGAATGTGCATACTTTGTAGATTCTATTTATGAAATAAAACACATTTTCTAAAAACTCGTGTTTTTTACGAAATCATGTAAACCTTCTAGAAGCTGTGATTTTAAAAAACGGTGGAAGTAAGCTTTTCTTATTTCCGGACGCATGCGCAAACTATAGAAAGTCGTTATGACGTAGAATGTGCATACTTTGTAGATTCCATTTATGAAATAAAACACATTTTCTAAAAACTCGTGTTTTTTACGAAATCATGTAAAGCTTCTAGAAGCCGTGATTTTAAAAAACGGTGGAAGTAAGCTTTTCTTATTTCCGGACGCATGTGCAAACTATAGAAAGTCGTTATGACGTAGAATGTGCATACTTTGTAGATTCCATTTATGAAATAAAACGCATTTTCTAAAAACTCGTGTTTTTTACGAAATCATGTAAAGCTTCTAGAAGCTGTGATTTTAAAAAACGATGGAAGTAAGCTTTTCTTATTTCCGGACGCATGCGCAAACTATAGAAAGTCGTTATGAGGTAGAATGTGCATACTTTGCTGATTCTATTTATGAAATAAAACACATTTTCTAAAAACTCGTGTTTTTTACGAAATCATGTAAACCTTCTAGAATCTCTGATTTTAAAAAACGGGGGAGGTAAGCTTTTCTTATTTCCGGACGCATGCACAAAATATAGAAAGTCGTTATAACGTAGAATGTGCATACTTTGTAGATTCCATTTATGAAATAAAACACATTTTCTAAAAACTCATGTTTTTTAAGAAATCATGTAAATCTTCTGGAAGCTGTGATTTTAAAAAACAGGGGAAGTAAGCTTTTCTTAGTTCCGGATGCATGCGCAAACTATAGAAAGTCGTTATGATGTAGAATGTGCATACTTTGCTAATTCTATTTATGAAATAAAACACATTTTCTAAAAACTCGTATTTTTTACGAAATCATGTAAACCTTCTAGAATCTCTGATTTTAAAAAACGGGGGAGGTAAGCTTTTCTTATTTCCGGACGCATGCGCAAACGATAGAAAGTCGTTATAACGTAGAATGTGAATACTTTGTAGATTCCATTTATGAAATAAAACACATTTTCTAAAAACTCGTGTTTTTTACGAAATCATGTAAACCTTCTAGAAACTGTGATTTTAAAAAACAGGGGAAGTAAGCTTTTCTTATTTCCGGACGCATGCGCAAACTATAGAAAGTCGTTATGACGTAGAATGTGCATACTTTGTAGATTCCATTTATGAAATAAAACACATTTTCTAAAAACTCGTGTTTTTTACGAAATCATGTAAACCTTCTAGAAGCTATGATTTTAAAAAACGGTGGAAGTAAGCTTTTCTTATTTCCGGATGCATGCGCAAACTATAGAAAGTCGTTATGACGTAGAATGTGCATACTTTGTAGATTCCATTTATGAAATAAAACACATTTTCTAAAAACTCCTGTTTTTTACGAAATCATGTGAAGCTTCTAGAAGCTGTGATTTTAAAAAAAGGTGGAAGTAAGCTTTTCTTATTTCCGGACGCATGGCAAACTATAGAAAGTCGTTATGACGTGGAATGTGCATACTTTGTAGATTCCATTTATGAAATAAAACACATTTTCTAAAAACTCGTGTTTTTTACGAAATCATGTAAAGCTTCTAGAAGCTGTAATTTTAAAAAACGGTGGAAGTAAGCTTTTCTTATTTCCGGACGCATGCGCAAACTATAGAAAGTCGTTATGATATAGAATGTGCATACTTTGTAGATTCTATTTATGAAATAAAACACATTTTCTAAAAACTCGTGTTTTTTACGAAATCATGTAAAGCTTCTAGAAGCTGTGATTTTAAAAAACGGTGGAAGTAAGCTTTTCTTATTTCCGGACGCATGCGCAAACTATAGAAAGTCGTTATGACGTAGAATGTGCATACTTTGTAGATTCCATTTATGAAATAAAACACATTTTCTAAAAACTCGTGTTTTTTACGAAATCATGTAAAGCTTCTAGAAGCTGTGATTTTAAAAAACGGTGGAAGTAAGCTTTTCTTATTTCCGTACGCATGCGCAAACTATAGAAAGTCGTTATGACGTAGAATGTGCATACTTTGTAGATTCTATTTATGATATAAAACACATTTTGTAAAAACTCGTGTTTTTTACGAAATCATGTAAACCTTCTCGAAGCTATGATTCTAAAAAACGGTGGAAGTAAGCTTTTCTTATTTCCGGACGCATGAGCAAACTATAGAAAGTCGTTATGACGTGGAATGTGCATACTTTGTAGATTCCATTTATGAAATAAAACACATTTTCTAAAAACTAGTGTTTTTTAAGAAATCATATCAACCTTCTAGAAGCTGTGATTTTAAAAAATGGTGGAAGTAAGCTTTTCTTATTTCCGGACGCATGCGCAAACTATAGAAATTCGTTATGACGTAGAATGTGCATACTTTGTAGATTCCATTTATGAAATAAAACACATTTTCTAAAAACTCATGTTTTTTAAGAAATCATGTAAATCTTCTGGAAGCTGTGATTTTATAAAACAGGGGAAGTAAGCTTTTCTTAGTTCCGGATGCATGCGCAAACTATAGAAAGTCGTTATGACGTAGAATGTGCATACTTTGCTGATTCTATTTATGAAATAAAACACATTTTCTAAAAACTCGTATTTTTACGAAATCATGTAAACCTTCTAGAATCTTTGATTTTAAAAAACGGGGGTGGTAAGCTTTTCTTATTTCCGGACGCATGCGCAAACTATAGAAAGTCGTTATAACGTAGAATGTGAATACTTTGTAGATTCCATTTATGAAATAAAACACATTTTTAAAAACTCGTATTTTTACGAAATCATGTAAACCTTCTAGAATCTTTGATTTTAAAAAACGGGGGTGGTAAGCTTTTCTTATTTCCGGACGCATGCGCAAACTATAGAAAGTCGTTATGACGTAGAATGTGCATACTTTGTAGATTCCATTTATGAAATAAAACACATTTTCTAAAAACTCGTTTTTTTACGAAATCATGTAAAGCTTCTACAAGCTGTGATTTTAAAAAACGGTGGAAGAAAGCTTTTCTTATTTCCGGACGCATGTGCAAACTATAGAAAGTCGTTATGACGTAGAATGTGCATACTTTGTAGATTCCATTTATGAAATAAAACACATTTTCTAAAAACTCCTGCTTTTTACGAAATCATGTAAAGCTTCTAGAAGTTGTGATTTTAAAAAACGGTGGAAGTAAGCTTTTCTTATTTCCGGATGCATGCGCAAACTATAGAAAGTCGTTATGACGTAGAAAGTGCATACTTTGCTGATTCTATTTATGAAATAAAACACATTTTTCAAAAACTCGTGTTTTTTACGAAATCATGTAAACCTTCTAGAATCTCTGATTTTAAAAAACGAGGGACGTAAGCTTTTCTTATTTCCAGACGCATGCGCAAACTATAGAAAGTCGTTATAACGTAGAATGTGAATACTTTGTAGATTCCATTTATGAAATAAAACACATTTTCTAAAAACTCGTGTTTTTTACGAAATCATGTAAACCTTCTAGAAGCTGTGATTTTAAAAAACAGGGGAAGTAAGCTTTTCTTATTTCCGGATGCATGCGCAAACCATAGAAAGTCGTTATGACGTAGAATGTGCATACTTTGCTGATTCTATTTATGAAATAAAATACATTTTCTAAAAACTCGTATTTTTTACGAAATCATGTAAACCTTCTAGAATCTCTGATTTTAAAAAACGAGGGACGTAAGCTTTTCTTATTTCCGGACGCATGCGCAAACTATAGAAAGTCGTTATAACGTAGAATGTGAAGACTTTGTAGATTCCATTTATGAAATAAAACACATTTTCTAAAAACTCGTGTTTTTTACGAAATCATGTAAACCTTCTAGAAGCTGTGATTTTAAAAAACAGGGGAAGTAAGCTTTTCTTATTTCCGGACGCATGCGCAAACTATAGAAAGTCATTATGTCGTAGAATATGCATACTTTGTAGATTCCATTTATGAAATAAAACACATTTTCTAAAAACTCGTGTTTTTTACAAAATCATGTAAACCTTCTAGAAGCTGTGATTTTAAAAAACGGTGGAAGTAAGCTTTTCTTATTTCCGGACGCATGCGCAAACTATAGAAAGTCGTTATGACGTAGAATGTGCATACTTTGTAGATTCCATTTATGAAATAAAACACATTTTCTAAAAACTCCTGTTTTTTACGAAATCATGTGAAGCTTCTAGAAGCTGTGATTTTAAAAAACGGTGGAAGTAAGCTTTTCTTATTTCCGGACGCATGCGCAAACTATAGAAAGTCGTTATGACGTGGAATGTGCATACTTTGTAGATTCCATTTATGAAATAAAACACATTTTCTAAAAACTCGTGTTTTTTACGAAATCATGTAAAGCTTCTAGAAGCTGTAATTTTAAAAAACGGTGGAAGTAAGCTTTTCTTATTTCCGGATGCATGCGCAAACTATAGAAAGTCGTTATGACGTAGAATGTGCATACTTTGTAGATTCTATTTATGAAATAAAACACATTTTCTAAAAACTCGTGTTTTTTACGAAATCATGTAAAGCTTCTAGAAGCTGTGATTTTCAAAAACGGTGGAAGTAAGCTTTTCTTATTTCCGGACGCATGGGCAAACTATAGAAAGTCGTTATGACGTAGAATGTGCATACTTTGTAGATTCCATTTATGAAATAAAACACATTTTCTAAAAACTCGTTTTTTTTACGAAATCATGTAAAGCTTCTAGAAGCTGTGATTTTAAAAAACGGTGGAAGTAAGCTTTTCTTATTTCCGGACGCATGCGCAAACTATAGAAAATCGTTATGACGTAGAATGTGCATACTTTGTTGATTTTATTTATGAAATAAAACACATTTTCTAAAAACTCATGTTTTTTGCAAAATCATGTAAACCCTCTAGAAGCTGTGATTTTAAAAAACGGTGGATGTAAGCTTTTTTTATTTCTAGACACATGCGCAAACTATAGAAATTCGTTATGACGTAGAATGTGCATACTTTGTTGATTCCATTAATGAAATAAAACACATTTTCTAAAAACTCGTGTTTTTTAAGAAATCATGTAAACCTTCTAGAAGCGGTGATTTTAAAAAATGGTGGAAGTAAGATTTTTTTATTTCCGGATGCGTGTGCAAACTATAGAAAGTCGTTATGACGTAGAATGTGCATACTTTGTTGATTCCATTTATGAAATAAAACACATTGTCTAGAAAGTCGTGTTTTCTAAGAAATCATGTAGACCTTCTAGAAGCTGTGATTTTAAAAAATGGGGGAAGTAAGCTTTTCTTATTTCCGGACGCATGCGCAAACTATAGAAAGTCATTATGACGTAGAATGTACATACTTTGTAGATTCCATTTATGAAATAAAACACATTTTCTAAAAACTCGTGTTTTTAAAAAAATCATGTAAACCTTCTAGAAGCTGTGATTTTAAAAAACGGTGGAAGTAAGCTTTTCTTATTTCCCGACGAATGCGCAAACTATAGAAAGTCGTTATGACGTAGAATGTGCATACTTTGTTGATTCCATTTATGAAATAAAACACATTTTCTAAAAACTCGTGTTTTTTAAGAAATCATGTAAACCTTCTAGAAGCGGTGATTTTAAAAAACGGTGGAAGTAAGCTTTTCTTATTTGCGGACGCATGCGCAAACTATAGAAAGTTATTATGACGTAGAATGTGCATACTTTGTTGATTCCATCTATGAAATAAAACACATTTTCTAAAAACTCGTGTTTTTCAAGAAATCATGTAAACCTTCTAGAAGTTGTGATTTTAAAAAACGGTGGAAGTAAGCTTTTATTATATCCGGACGCATGCGCAAACTATAGAAAGTCGTTATGACTTAGAATGTGCATACTTTGTAGATTCCATTTATGAAATAAAACACATTTTCTAAAAACTCGTGTTTTTTAAGAAATCATGTAAACCTTCTAGAAGTGGTGATTTTAAAAAACGGTGGAAGTAAGCTTTTCTTATTTGCAGACGCATGCGCAAACTATAGAAAGTCGTTATGACATAGAATGTGCATACTTTGTTTATTCCATTTATGAAATAAAATACATTTTCTAAAAAATCGTGTTTTTTAAGAAATCATGTAAACCTTCTAGAAGTTGTGATTTTAAAAAACGGTGGAAGTAAGCTTTTCTTATTTCCGGACGCATGCGCAAACTATAGAAAGTCGTTATGACTTAGAATGTGCATACTTTGTAGATTCTATTTATGAAATAAAACACATTTTCTAAAAACTCGTGTTTTTTAAGAAATCATGTAAAGCTTCTAGAAGTTGTGATTTTAAAAAACGATCGAAGTAATCTTTTCTTATTTACGGACGCGTGCGCAAACTATAGAAAGTCGTTATGATGTAGAATGTGCATACTTCGTTGATTCCATTTATGAAATAAAACACATTTTCTAAAAACTCGTGTTTTTTAAGAAATCATGTAAACCTTCTAGAAGCTGTGATTTTAAAAAACGGGGGAAGTAAGCTTTTCTTATTTCCCGACGCATGCGCAAACTATGGAAAGTCGTTATGACGTAGAATGTGCATACTTTGTAGATTCCATTTATGAAATAAAACACATTTTCTAAAAACTCGTGTGTTTTATGAAATCATGAAAACCTTCTAGAAGCTGTGATTTTAAAAAACGGTGGAAGTGAGCTTTTCTTATTTCCGGACGAATGCGCAAACTATAGAAAGTCGTTATGACGTAGAATGTGCATACTTTGTAGATTCCATTTATTAAATAAAACACATTTTCTAAAAACTCATGTTTTTTCCGAAATCATGTAAACCTTCTAGAAGCTGTGATTTTAAAAAACGGTGGAAGTGAGCTTTTCTTATTTCCGGACGAATGCGCAAACTATAGAAAGTCGTTATGACGTAGAATGTGCATACTTTCTTGAATCCATTTATGAAATAAAACATATTTTCTAAAAACTCGTGTTTTTTAAGAAATCATGTAAAACTTCTAGAAGCGGTGATTTTAAAAAAAGGTGGAAGTAAGCTTTTCTTATTTCCGGACGCCTGCGCAAACTATAGAAAGTTGTTACGACGTAGAATGTGCATACTTTGTTGATTCCATTTATGAAATAAAACACATTTTCTAAAAACTCGTGTTTTTTAAGACATCATGTAAACCTTCTAAAAGCTGTGATTTTAAAAAATGGGGGAAGTAAGCTTTTCTTATTTCCGGATGCATGCGCAAACTATAGAAAGTCGTTTTGACGTAGAATGTGCATACTTTGTAGATTCCATTTATGAAATAAAAGACATTTTCTAAAAACTCGTGTTTTTTACGAAATCATGTAAACCGTCTAGAAGCGGTGATTTTAAAAAACGGTGGAAGTAAGCTTTTCTTATTTCCGTCTGCATGCGCAAACTATAGAAAGTCGTTATGACGTAGAATGTGCATACTTTGTTGATTCTATTTATGAAATAAAACACATTTTCTAAAAACTCTTGTTTTTTACGAAATCATTTAAACCTTCTAGAAGCTGTGATTTTAAAAAACGGGGGAAGTAAGCGTTTCTTATTTCCGGATGCATGCGCAAACTATAGAAAGTCGTTATGACGTAGAATGTGCATACTTTGTTGATTCCATTTATGAAATAAAACATATTTTCTAAAAACTCGTCTTTTTTACGAAAACAGGTGAACCTTCTAGAAGTTGTGATTTTAAAAAACGAGGAAAGTAAGCATTTCTTATTTCTGGACGCATGCGCAAACTATAGAAAGTCGTTATGACGTAGAATGTGCATACTTTTTAGATTCCATTTATGAAATAAAACACATTTTCTAAAAACTCGTGTTTTTTAAGAAATCATGTAAACCTTCTAGAAGCTGTGATTTTAAAAAACAGGGGAAGTAAGGTTTTCTTATTTCCGGACGCATGCGCAAACTATAGAAAGTCATTCTGACGTAGAATGTGCATACTTTGTAGATTCCATTTATGAAATAAAACACATTTTCTAAAAACTCATGTTTTTTACGAACTCATGTAAACCTTCTAGAAGCTGTGATTTAAAAAAACGTTGGAAGTGAGCTTTTCTTATTTCCGGATGAATGCGGAAACTATAGAAAGTCATTATGACGTAGAATGTGCATACTTTGTTGAATCCATTTATGAAATAAAACACATTTTCTAAAAACTCATGTTTTTTAAGAAATCATGTAAACCTTCTAGAAGCGGTGATTTTAAAAAACGGTGGAAGTAAGCTTTTCTTATTTCGGGACGCATGCGCAAACTATAGAAAGCCATTATGACGTAGAATGTGCATACTTTGTTGATTCCATTTATGAAATAAAACACATTTTCTAAAAACTCGTGTTTTTTAAGAAATCATGTAAACCTTCTAGAAGCTGTGATTTTAAAAAACGGGGGAAGTAAGCTTTTCTTATTTCCGGACGCATGCACAAACTATAGAAAGTCGTTTTGACGTAGAATGTGCATAATTTGAAGATTCCATTTATGAAATAAAACACATTTTCTAAAAACTCGTGTTTTTTAAGAAATCATGTAAACGTTCTAGAAGCTGTGATTTTAAAAAACGGGGGAAGTAAGCTTTTCTTATTTCCGGACGCGTGCGCAAACAATAGAAATTCGTTATGACGTAGAATGTGCATAGTTTGTTGATTCCATTTATGAAATAAAACACATTTTCTAAAAACTCGTGTTTTTTAAAAAATCATGTAAACCTTCTAGAAGCGGTGATTTTAAAAAACGGTGGAAGAAAGTTTTTCTTATTTCCAGATGCGTGCGGAAACTATAGAAAGTCGTTATGACGTAGAATGTGCATACTTTGTTGATTTCATTTATGAAATAAAACACATTTTCTAAAAACTCGTGTTTTCTAAGAAATGATGTAAACCTTCTAGAAGCTGTGATTTTAAAAAACGGGGGAAGTAAGGTCTTCTTATTTCCCGATGCGTGCGCAAACTATTGAAAGTCGTTATGACGTGGAATGTGCATACTTTGTAGATTCCATTTATGAAATAAAACACATTTTCTAAAAACTCGTGTTTTTTACGAAATCATGTAAACCTTCTAGAAGCTGTGATTTTAAAAAACGGTGGAAGTGAGCTTTTCTTATTTCCGGACGCATGCGCAAACTATAGAAAGTCGTTATGACATAGAATGTGCATACTTTATTGATTCCATTTATGAAATAAAACACATTTTCTAAAAACTCGTGTTTTTTAAGACATCATGTAAACCTTCTAGAAGCTGTGATTTTAAAAAACGGGGGAAGTAAGCTTTTCTTATTTCTGGACGCATGCACAAACTATAGAAAGTCATTTTGACGTAGAATGTGCATACTTTGTAGATTCCATTTATGAAATATAACACATTTTCTAAAAACTCGTGTTTTTTACGAAATCATGTAAATCGTCTAGAAGCTGTGATTTTAAAAAACGGTGGAAGTAAGCTTTTCTTATTTCCGGCTGCATGCGCAAACTATAGAAAGTCGTTATGACGTAGAATGTGCATACTTTGTTGATTCTATTTCTGAAATAAAACACATTTTCTAAAAACTCATGTTTTTTAAGAAATCATGTAAACCTTCTAGAAGCTGTGATTTGAAAAAATGGGGGAAGTAAGCTTTTCTTATTTCCAAACGCATGCGCAAAATATAGAAAGTCGTTATGACGTAGAATGTGCATACTTTGTTGATTCCATTTATGAAATAAAACACATTTTCTAAAAACTCGTGTTTTTTACGAAAACAGGTGAACCTTCTAGAAGCTGTGATTTTAAAAAACGGGGAAAGTAAGCATTTCTTATTTCCGGACGCATGCGCAAACTATAGAAAGTCGTTATGACGTAGAATGTGCATACTTTTTAGATTCCATTTATGAAATAAAACACATTTTCTAAAAACTCGTGTTTTTTAAGAAATCATGTAAACCTTCTAGAAACTGTGATTTTAAAAAACGGGGGAATTAAGATTTTCTTATTTCCGGACGCATGCACAAACTATAGAATGTCGTTTTGACGTAGAATGTGCATACTTTGTAGATTCCATTTATGAAATAAAACACATTTTCTAAAAACTCGTGTTTTTTAAGAAATCATGTAAACCGTCTAGAAGCTGTGATTTTAAAAAATGGTGGAAGTAAGCTTTTCTTATTTCCGGCTGCATGCGCAAACTATAGAAAGTCGTTATGACGTAGAATGTGCATACTTTGTAGATTCCATTGATGAAATAAAACACATTTTCTAAAAACTCGTGTCTTTTACGAAATCATGTAAACCTTCTAGAAGCTGTGATTTTAAAAAATGGGGGAAGTAAGCTTTTCTTATTTCCGGACGCATGCGCAAACTATAGAAAGTCGTTATGACGTAGAATGTGCATAATTTGTTTATTCCATTTATGAAATAAAACACATTTTCTAAAAAATCGTGTTTTTTAAGAAATCATGTAAACCTTCTAGAAGTTGTGATTTCAAAAAACGGTGGAAGTAAGCTTTTCTTATTTCCGGACGCGTGCGCAAACTATAGAAAGTCGTTATGACGTAGAATGTGCATACTTTGTTGATTCCATTTATGAAATAAAACACATTTTTTAAAAACTCGTGTTTTTTAAGAAATCATCTAAACCTTGTAGAAGCTGTGATTTTAAAAAACGGTGGAAGTAAGCTTTTCTTATTTCCGGACGCATGCGCAAACTATAGAAAGTCGTTATGACGTGGAATGTGCATACTTTGTAGATTCCATTTATGAAATAAAACACATTTTCTAAAAACTCGTGTTTTTTACGAAATCATGTAAAGCTTCTAGAAGCTGTAATTTTAAAAAACGGTGGAAGTAAGCTTTTCTTATTTCCGGATGCATGCGCAAACTATAGAAAGTCGTTATGACGTAGAATGTGCATACTTTGTAGATTCTATTTATGAAATAAAACACATTTTCTAAAAACTCGTGTTTTTTACGAAATCATGTAAAGCTTCTAGAAGCTGTGATTTTCAAAAACGGTGGAAGTAAGCTTTTCTTATTTCCGGACGCATGGGCAAACTATAGAAAGTCGTTATGACGTAGAATGTGCATACTTTGTAGATTCCATTTATGAAATAAAACACATTTTCTAAAAACTCGTTTTTTTTTACGAAATCATGTAAAGCTTCTAGAAGCTGTGATTTTAAAAAACGGTGGAAGTAAGCTTTTCTTATTTCCGGACGCATGCGCAAACTATAGAAAATCGTTATGACGTAGAATGTGCATACTTTGTTGATTTTATTTATGAAATAAAACACATTTTCTAAAAACTCATGTTTTTTGCAAAATCATGTAAACCCTCTAGAAGCTGTGATTTTAAAAAACGGTGGATGTAAGCTTTTTTTATTTCTAGACACATGCGCAAACTATAGAAATTCGTTATGACGTAGAATGTGCATACTTTGTTGATTCCATTAATGAAATAAAACACATTTTCTAAAAACTCGTGTTTTTTAAGAAATCATGTAAACCTTCTAGAAGCGGTGATTTTAAAAAATGGTGGAAGTAAGATTTTTTTATTTCCGGATGCGTGTGCAAACTATAGAAAGTCGTTATGACGTAGAATGTGCATACTTTGTTGATTCCATTTATGAAATAAAACACATTGTCTAAAAACTCGTGTTTTCTAAGAAATCATGTAGACCTTCTAGAAGCTGTGATTTTAAAAAATGGGGGAAGTAAGCTTTTCTTATTTCCGGACGCATGCGCAAACTATAGAAAGTCATTATGACGTAGAATGTACATACTTTGTAGATTCCATTTATGAAATAAAACACATTTTCTAAAAACTCGTGTTTTTAAAAAAATCATGTAAACCTTCTAGAAGCTGTGATTTTAAAAAACGGTGGAAGTAAGCTTTTCTTATTTCCCGACGAATGCGCAAACTATAGAAAGTCGTTATGACGTAGAATGTGCATACTTTGTTGATTCCATTTATGAAATAAAACACATTTTCTAAAAACTCGTGTTTTTTAAGAAATCATGTAAACCTTCTAGAAGCGGTGATTTTAAAAAACGGTGGAAGTAAGCTTTTCTTATTTGCGGACGCATGCGCAAACTATAGAAAGTTATTATGACGTAGAATGTGCATACTTTGTTGATTCCATCTATGAAATAAAACACATTTTCTAAAAACTCGTGTTTTTCAAGAAATCATGTAAACCTTCTAGAAGTTGTGATTTTAAAAAACGGTGGAAGTAAGCTTTTATTATATCCGGACGCATGCGCAAACTATAGAAAGTCGTTATGACTTAGAATGTGCATACTTTGTAGATTCCATTTATGAAATAAAACACATTTTCTAAAAACTCGTGTTTTTTAAGAAATCATGTAAACCTTCTAGAAGTGGTGATTTTAAAAAACGGTGGAAGTAAGCTTTTCTTATTTGCAGACGCATGCGCAAACTATAGAAAGTCGTTATGACATAGAATGTGCATACTTTGTTTATTCCATTTATGAAATAAAATACATTTTCTAAAAACTCGTGTTTTTTAAGAAATCATGTAAACCTTCTAGAAGTTGTGATTTTAAAAAACGGTGGAAGTAAGCTTTTCTTATTTCCGGACGCATGCGCAAACTATAGAAAGTCGTTATGACTTAGAATGTGCATACTTTGTAGATTCTATTTATGAAATAAAACACATTTTCTAAAAACTCGTGTTTTTTAAGAAATCATGTAAAGCTTCTAGAAGTTGTGATTTTAAAAAACGGTCGAAGTAATCTTTTCTTATTTACGGACGCGTGCGCAAACTATAGAAAGTCGTTATGATGTAGAATGTGCATACTTCGTTGATTCCATTTATGAAATAAAACACATTTTCTAAAAACTCGTGTTTTTTAAGAAATCATGTAAACCTTCTAGAAGCTGTGATTTTAAAAAACGGGGGAAGTAAGCTTTTCTTATTTCCCGACGCATGCGCAAACTATGGAAAGTCGTTATGACGTAGAATGTGCATACTTTGTAGATTCCATTTATGAAATAAAACACATTTTCTAAAAACTCGTGTGTTTTATGAAATCATGAAAACCTTCTAGAAGCTGTGATTTTAAAAAACGGTGGAAGTGAGCTTTTCTTATTTCCGGACGAATGCGCAAACTATAGAAAGTCGTTATGACGTAGAATGTGCATACTTTGTAGATTCCATTTATTAAATAAAACACATTTTCTAAAAACTCATGTTTTTTCCGAAATCATGTAAACCTTCTAGAAGCTGTGATTTTAAAAAACGGTGGAAGTGAGCTTTTCTTATTTCCGGACGAATGCGCAAACTATAGAAAGTCGTTATGACGTAGAATGTGCATACTTTCTTGAATCCATTTATGAAATAAAACATATTTTCTAAAAACTCGTGTTTTTTAAGAAATCATGTAAAACTTCTAGAAGCGGTGTTTTTAAAAAAAGGTGGAAGTAAGCTTTTCTTATTTCCGGACGCCTGCGCAAACTATAGAAAGTTGTTACGACGTAGAATGTGCATACTTTGTTGATTCCATTTATGAAATAAAACACATTTTCTAAAAACTCGTGTTTTTTAAGACATCATGTAAACCTTCTAAAAGCTGTGATTTTAAAAAATGGGGGAAGTAAGCTTTTCTTATTTCCGGATGCATGCGCAAACTATAGAAAGTCGTTTTGACGTAGAATGTGCATACTTTGTAGATTCCATTTATGAAATAAAAGACATTTTCTAAAAACTCGTGTTTTTTACGAAATCATGTAAACCGTCTAGAAGCGGTGATTTTAAAAAACGGTGGAAGTAAGCTTTTCTTATTTCCGTCTGCATGCGCAAACTATAGAAAGTCGTTATGACGTAGAATGTGCATACTTTGTTGATTCTATTTATGAAATAAAACACATTTTCTAAAAACTCTTGTTTTTTACGAAATCATGTAAACCTTCTAGAAGCTGTGATTTTAAAAAACGGGGGGAAGTAAGCGTTTCTTATTTCCGGATGCATGCGCAAACTATAGAAAGTCGTTATGACGTAGAATGTGCATACTTTGTTGATTCCATTTATGAAATAAAACATATTTTCTAAAAACTCGTCTTTTTTACGAAAACAGGTGAACCTTCTAGAAGTTGTGATTTTAAAAAACGAGGAAAGTAAGCATTTCTTATTTCTGGACGCATGCGCAAACTATAGAAAGTCGTTATGACGTAGAATGTGCATACTTTTTAGATTCCATTTATGAAATAAAACACATTTTCTAAAAACTCGTGTTTTTTAAGAAATCATGTAAACCTTCTAGAAGCTGTGATTTTAAAAAACAGGGGAAGTAAGGTTTTCTTATTTCCGGACGCATGCGCAAACTATAGAAAGTCATTCTGACGTAGAATGTGCATACTTTGTAGATTCCATTTATGAAATAAAACACATTTTCTAAAAACTCATGTTTTTTACGAACTCATGTAAACCTTCTAGAAGCTGTGATTTAAAAAAACGTTGGAAGTGAGCTTTTCTTATTTCCGGATGAATGCGGAAACTATAGAAAGTCATTATGACGTAGAATGTGCATACTTTGTTGAATCCATTTATGAAATAAAACACATTTTCTAAAAACTCATGTTTTTTAAGAAATCATGTAAACCTTCTAGAAGCGGTGATTTTAAAAAACGGTGGAAGTAAGCTTTTCTTATTTCGGGACGCATGCGCAAACTATAGAAAGCCATTATGACGTAGAATGTGCATACTTTGTTGATTCCATTTATGAAATAAAACACATTTTCTAAAAACTCGTGTTTTTTAAGAAATCATGTAAACCTTCTAGAAGCTGTGATTTTAAAAAACGGGGGAAGTAAGCTTTTCTTATTTCCGGACGCATGCACAAACTATAGAAAGTCGTTTTGACGTAGAATGTGCATAATTTGAAGATTCCATTTATGAAATAAAACACATTTTCTAAAAACTCGTGTTTTTTAAGAAATCATGTAAACGTTCTAGAAGCTGTGATTTTAAAAAACGGGGGAAGTAAGCTTTTCTTATTTCCGGACGCGTGCGCAAACAATAGAAATTCGTTATGACGTAGAATGTGCATAGTTTGTTGATTCCATTTATGAAATAAAACACATTTTCTAAAAACTCGTGTTTTTTAAAAAATCATGTAAACCTTCTAGAAGCGGTGATTTTAAAAAACGGTGGAAGAAAGTTTTTCTTATTTCCAGATGCGTGCGGAAACTATAGAAAGTCGTTATGACGTAGAATGTGCATACTTTGTTGATTTCATTTATGAAATAAAACACATTTTCTAAAAACTCGTGTTTTCTAAGAAATGATGTAAACCTTCTAGAAGCTGTGATTTTAAAAAACGGGGGAAGTAAGGTCTTCTTATTTCCCGATGCGTGCGCAAACTATTGAAAGTCGTTATGACGTGGAATGTGCATACTTTGTAGATTCCATTTATGAAATAAAACACATTTTCTAAAAACTCGTGTTTTTTACGAAATCATGTAAACCTTCTAGAAGCTGTGATTTTAAAAAACGGTGGAAGTGAGCTTTTCTTATTTCCGGACGCATGCGCAAACTATAGAAAGTCGTTATGACATAGAATGTGCATACTTTATTGATTCCATTTATGAAATAAAACACATTTTCTAAAAACTCGTGTTTTTTTAAGACATCATGTAAACCTTCTAGAAGCTGTGATTTTAAAAAACGGGGGAAGTAAGCTTTTCTTATTTCTGGACGCATGCACAAACTATAGAAAGTCATTTTGACGTAGAATGTGCATACTTTGTAGATTCCATTTATGAAATATAACACATTTTCTAAAAACTCGTGTTTTTTACGAAATCATGTAAATCGTCTAGAAGCTGTGATTTTAAAAAACGGTGGAAGTAAGCTTTTCTTATTTCCGGCTGCATGCGCAAACTATAGAAAGTCGTTATGACGTAGAATGTGCATACTTTGTTGATTCTATTTCTGAAATAAAACACATTTTCTAAAAACTCATGTTTTTTAAGAAATCATGTAAACCTTCTAGAAGCTGTGATTTGAAAAAATGGGGGAAGTAAGCTTTTCTTATTTCCAAACGCATGCGCAAAATATAGAAAGTCGTTATGACGTAGAATGTGCATACTTTGTTGATTCCATTTATGAAATAAAACACATTTTCTAAAAACTCGTGTTTTTTACGAAAACAGGTGAACCTTCTAGAAGCTGTGATTTTAAAAAACGGGGAAAGTAAGCATTTCTTATTTCCGGACGCATGCGCAAACTATAGAAAGTCGTTATGACGTAGAATGTGCATACTTTTTAGATTCCATTTATGAAATAAAACACATTTTCTAAAAACTCGTGTTTTTTAAGAAATCATGTAAACCTTCTAGAAACTGTGATTTTAAAAAACGGGGGAATTAAGATTTTCTTATTTCCGGACGCATGCACAAACTATAGAATGTCGTTTTGACGTAGAATGTGCATACTTTGTAGATTCCATTTATGAAATAAAACACATTTTCTAAAAACTCGTGTTTTTTAAGAAATCATGTAAACCGTCTAGAAGCTGTGATTTTAAAAAATGGTGGAAGTAAGCTTTTCTTATTTCCGGCTGCATGCGCAAACTATAGAAAGTCGTTATGACGTAGAATGTGCATACTTTGTAGATTCCATTGATGAAATAAAACACATTTTCTAAAAACTCGTGTCTTTTACGAAATCATGTAAACCTTCTAGAAGCTGTGATTTTAAAAAATGGGGGAAGTAAGCTTTTCTTATTTCCGGACGCATGCGCAAACTATAGAAAGTCGTTATGACGTAGAATGTGCATAATTTGTTTATTCCATTTATGAAATAAAACACATTTTCTAAAAAATCGTGTTTTTTAAGAAATCATGTAAACCTTCTAGAAGTTGTGATTTCAAAAAACGGTGGAAGTAAGCTTTTCTTATTTCCGGACGCGTGCGCAAACTATAGAAAGTCGTTATGACGTAGAATGTGCATACTTTGTTGATTCCATTTATGAAATAAAACACATTTTCTAAAAACTCGTGTTTTTTAAGAAATCATGTAAACCTTCTAGAAGTTGTGATTTTAAAAAACGGTGGAAGTAAGCTTTTCTTATTTCCGGACGCGTGCGCAAACTATAGAAATTCGTTATGACGTAGAATGTGCATACTTTGTTCATTCTATTTATGAAATAAAACACATTTTCTAAAAACTCGTGTTTTTTAAGAAATCATGTAAACCTTCTAGAAGCTGTGATTTTAAAAAACGGGGGAAGTAAGCTTTTCTTATTTCCGGACGCATGCGCAAACTATAGAAAGTCGTTATGACGTAGAAACTGCATACTTTGTTGATTCCATTTATGAAATAAAACACATTTTCTAAAAACTCGTGTTTTTTACGAAATCATGTAAACCTTCTAGAAGCTGTGATTTTAAAAAACGGTGGAAGTAAGCTTTTCTTATTTCCAGACGCATGCGCAAACTATAGAAAGTCGTTATGACGTAGAATGTGCATACTTTGTAGATTCCATTTATGAAATAAAACACATTTTCTAAAAACTCGTGTTTTTTAAGAAATCATGTAAACCTTCTAGAAGCTGTGATTTTAAAAAATGGGGGATTTAAGCTTTTCTTATTTCCGGACGAATGCGCAAACTAGAGAAAGTCGTTATGGCGTAGAATGTGCATACTTTGTTGATTCCATTTATGAAATAAAACACATTCTCTAAAAACTCCTGTCTTTTACGAAATCATGTAAACCTTCTAGAAGCTGTGATTTTAAAAAACGGTGGAAGTGAGCTTTTCTTATTTCCGGACGCATGTGCAAACTATAGAAAGTCCTTTTAATGTAGAATGTGCATACTTTGTTGATTCCATTTATGAAATAAAACACATTTTCTAAAAACTCGTGTTATTTAAGAAATCATGTAAACCTTCTATAAGCTGTGATTTTAAAAAACGGGGGATGTAAGCTTTTCTTTTTTCCAAACGCATGCGCAAACTATAGAAAGTCGTTATGACGTCGAATGTGCATACTTTGTTGATTCCATTTATGAAATAAAACACATTTTCTAAAAACTCGTGTTTTTTAAGAAATCATGTAAACCTTCTAGAAGCTGTGATTTTAAAAAACGGGGGAAGTAAGCTTTTCTTATTTCCAAACGCAAGCGCAAACTATAGAAAGTCGTTATGACGTAGAATGTGCATACTTTGTTGATTCCATTTATGAAATAAAACACATTTTCTAAAAACTCGTGTTTTTTACGAAACCATGTAAACCTTGTAGAAGCTGCGATTTTAAAAAACGGTGGAAGTAAGCTTTTCTTATTTCCGGACGAATGCGAAAACTGCAGAAAGTCGTTATGACGTAGAATGTGCATACTTTGTTGATTCCATTTATGAAATAAAACACATTTTTTAAAAACTCGTGTTTTTTAAGAAATCATCTAAACCTTGTAGAAGCTGTGATTTTAAAAAACGGTGGAAGTAAGCTTTTCTTATTTCCGGACGCATGCGCAAACTATAGAAATTCGTTATGACGTAGAACGTGCATACTTTGTTGATTCCATTGATGAAATAAAACACATTTTCTAAAAACTCGTGTTTTTTACGAAATCATGTAAACCTTCTAGAAGCTGTGATTTTAAAAAACGGTGGAAGTAAGCTTTTCTTATTTCCGGACGCATGCGCAAACTATAGAAAGTCGTTATGATGTAGAATGTGAATACTTTGTAGATTCCATTTATGAAATAAAACACATTTTCTAAAAACTCGTGTTTTTTAAGAAATCATGTAAACCTTGTAGAAGCTGTGATTTTAAAAAACGGTGGAAGTAAGCTTTTCTTATTTCCGGACGCATGCGCAAACTATAGAAAGTCGTTATGACGTAGAACGTGCATACTTTGTTGATTCTATTTATGGAATAAAACAAATTTTCTAAAAACTCGTGTTTTTTAAGAAATCATGTAAACCTTCTATAAGCTGTGATTTTAAAAAACGGGGGAAGTAAGCTTTTCTTATTTCCAAACGCATGCGCAAACTCTAGAAAGTCGTTATGACATAGAATGTGCATACTTTGTTCATTCCATTTATGAAATAAAACACATTTTCTAAAAACTCGTGTTTTTTACGAAATCATGTAAACCTTCTAGAAGCTGTGATTTTAAAAAACGGTGGAAGTGAGCTTTTCTTATTTCCGGACGCATGTGCAAACTATAGAAAGTCCTTGTGACGTAGAATGTGCATACTTTGTTGATTCAATTTATGAAATAAAACACATTTTCTAAAAACTCGTGTTTTTTAAGAAATCATGTAAACCTTCTAGAAGCTGTGATTTTAAAAAACGGGCGAAGTAAGCTTTTCTTATTTTCAAACGCATGCGCAAACTATAGAAAGTCGTTATGATGTAGAATGTGCATACTTTGTTGATTCGATTTATGAAATAAAACACATTTTCTAAAAACTCGTGTTTTTGAAGAAATCATGTAAACCTTCTAGAAGCTGTGATTTTAAAAAACGGGGGAAGTCAGATTTTCTTATTTCCAAACGCATGTGCAAACTATAGAAAGTCGTTATGACGTAGAATGTGCATACTTTGTAGATTCCAGTTATCAAATAAAACACATTTTCTAAAAACTCATGTTTTTTAAGAAATCATGTAAACCTTCTAGAAGCTCTGATTTTAAAAAACGGTGGAAGTAAGCTTTTCTTATTTCCGGACGAATGCGCAAACTATAGAAAGTCGTTATGACGTAGAATGTGCATACTATGTAGATTCCATTTATGAAATAAAACACATTTTCTAAAAACTCGTGTTTTTTAAAAAATCATGTAAACCTTCTAGAAGCTGTGATTTTAAAAAACGGGGGAAGTAAGCTTTTATTATTTTCAAACGCAAGCGCAAACTATAGAAAGTCGTTATGACGTAGAATGTGCATACTTTGTTGATTCCATTTATGAAATAAAACACATTTTCTAAAAACTCGTGTTTTTTAATAAATCATGTAAACCTTCTAGAAGCTGTGATTTTAAAAAACGGTGGAAGTAACCTTTTGTTATTTCCAAATGCATGCGCAAACTATAGAAAGTCGTTATGACGTAGAATGTGCATACTTTGTTGATTCCATCTATTTAATAAAACACATTTTCTAAAAACTCGTGTTTTTTAAGAAATCATGTAAACCTTCTAGAAGTTGTGATTTAAAAAACGGGGGAAGTAAGCTTTTCTTATTTCCAAACTCATGCGCAAACTATTGAAAGTTGTTATGACGTAGAATGTGCATACTTTGTTGATTCCATTTATTTAATAAAACACATTTTCTAAAAACTTGAGTTTTTTAAGAAATCATGTAAACCTTCTAGAAGCTGTGATTTTAAAAAACGGTGGAAGTAAGCTTTTCTTATTTCCAGATGCATGCGCAAACTATAGAAAGCCGTTATGACGTAGAATGTGCATACTTTGTTGATTCCATTTATGAAATAAAACACATTTTCTAAAAACTCGTGTTTTATACGAAATTATGTAAACCATCTAGAAGCTGTGATTTTAAAAAAAGGTGGAAGTAAGCTTTTCTTATTTCTAGACGCATGCGCAAACTATAGAAAGTCGTTATGACGTAGAATGTGCATAATTTGTTGATTCCATTTATGAAATAAAACATATTTTCTAAAAACTCGTGTTTTTTAAGAAATCATGTAAACTTTCTAGAAGCTGTGATTTTAAAAAACGGGGGAAGTAAGCTTTTCTTATTTCCAAACGCAAGCGCAAACTATAGAGAGTCGTTATGACGTAGAATGTGCATACTTTGTTGATTCCATTTATGAAATAAAACACATTTTCTAAAAACTTGTGTTTTTTACGAAATCATGTAAACCTTCTTGAAGCTGTGATTTTAAAAAATGGGGGAAGTAAGCTTTTCTTATTTCAAAACACATGCGCAAACTATAGAAAGTCGTTATGACGTAGAATGTGCATACTTTGTAGATTCCATTTATGAAATAAAACACATTTTCTAAAAACTCGTGTTTTGTAAGAAATCATGTAAACCTTTTAGAAGCTGTGATTTTAAAAAACGGGGGGAAGTAAGCTTTTCTTAATTTCAAACGGATGCGCAAACTATAGAAAGTCGTTATGACGTAGAATGTGCATACTTTTTTGATTCCATTTATGAAATAAAACACATTTTCTGAAAACTCGTGTCTTTTAAGAAATCACGTAAACCTTCTAGAAGATGTCATTTTAAAAAACGGGGGAAGTAATCTTTTCTTATTTCCAAACGCATGTGCGAACTATAGAAAGTCATTATGACGTAGAATGTGCATACTTTGTAGATTCCATTTATCAAATAAAACACATTTTCTAAAAACTCATGTTTTTTATGAAATCATGTAAACCTTCTAGAAGTTGTGATTTTAAAAAACGGTGGAAGTAAGCTTTTCTTATTTCCGGACGAATGCGCAAACTATAGAAAGTCGTTATGACGTAGAATGTGCATACTTTGTAGATTCCATTTAGGAAATAAAACACATTTTCTAAAAACTCGTGTTTTTTAAGAAATCATGTAAACCTTCTAGAAGCTGTGATTTTAAAAAATGGGGGAAGTAAGCTTTTCTTATTTCCAAAAGCAAGCGCAAACTATAGAAATTCGTTATCACGTAGAATGTGCATACTTTGTTGATTCCATTTATGAAATAAAACACATTTTCTAAAAACTCGTGTTTTTTAAGAAATCATGTAAACCTTCTAGAAGCTGTGATTTTAAAAAACGGGCGAAGTAAGCTTTTCTTATTTTCAAACGCATGCGCAAACTATAGAAAGTCGTTATGATGTAGAATGTGCATACTTTGTTGATTCGGTTTATGAAATAAAACACATTTTCTAAAAACTCGTGTTTTTGAAGAAATCATGTAAACCTTCTAGAAGCTGTGATTTTAAAAAACGGGGGAAGTCAGATTTTCTTATTTCCAAACGCATGTGCAAACTATAGAAAGTCGTTATGACGTAGAATGTGCATACTTTGTAGATTCCAGTTATCAAATAAAACACATTTTCTAAAAACTCGTGTTTTTTAAGAAATCATGTAAACCTTCTAGAAGCTCTGATTTTAAAAAAACAGTGGAAGTAAGCTTTTCTTATTTCCGGACGAATGCGCAAACTATAGAAAGTCGTTATGACGTAGAATGTGCATACTATGTAGATTCCATTTATGAAATAAAACACATTTTCTAAAAACTCGTGTTTTTTAAGAAATCATGTAAACCTTCTTGAAGCTGTGATTTTAAAAAACGGGGGAAGTAAGCTATTATTATTTTCAAACGCAAGCGCAAACTATAGAAAGTCGTTATGACGTAGAATGTGCATACTTTGTTGATTCCATTTATAAAATAAAACACATTTTCTAAAAACTCGTGTTTTTTAATAAATCATGTAAACCTTCTAGAAGCTGTGATTTTAAAAAACGGTGGAAGTAACCTTTTGTTATTTCCAAATGCATGCGCAAACTTTAGAAAGTCGTTATGACGTAGAATGTGCATACTTTGTTGATTCCATTTATTTAATAAAACACATTTTCTAAAAACTCGTGTTTTTTAAGAAATCATGTAAACCTTCTAGAAGTTGTGATTTAAAAAACGGGGGAAGTAAGCTTTTCTTATTTCCAAACTCATGCGCAAACTATTGAAAGTTGTTATGACGTAGAATGTGCATACTTTGTTGATTCCATTTATTTAATAAAACACATTTTCTAAAAACTTGAGTTTTTTAAGAAATCATGTAAACCTTCTAGAAGCTGTGATTTTAAAAAACGGTGGAAGTAAGCTTTTCTTATTTCCAGATGCATGCGCAAACTATAGAAAGCCGTTATGACGTAGAATGTGCATACTTTGTTGATTCCATTTATGAAATAAAACACATTTTCTAAAAACTCGTGTTTTATACGAAATTATGTAAACCATCTAGAAGCTGTGATTTTAAAAAAAGGTGGAAGTAAGCTTTTCTTATTTCTAGACGCATGCGCAAACTATAGAAAGTCGTTATGACGTAGAATGTGCATAATTTGTTGATTCCATTTATGAAATAAAACACATTTTCTAAAAACTCGTGTTTTTTAAGAAATCATGTAAACTTTCTAGAAGCTGTGATTTTAAAAAACGGGGGAAGTAAGCTTTTCTTATTTCCAAACGCAAGCGCAAACTATAGAGAGTCGTTATGACGTAGAATGTGCATACTTTGTTGATTCCATTTATGAAATAAAAACACATTTTCTAAAAACTTGTGTTTTTTACGAAATCATGTAAACCTTCTTGAAGCTGTGATTTTAAAAAATGGGGGAAGTAAGCTTTTCTTATTTCAAAACACATGCGCAAACTATAGAAAGTCGTTATGACGTAGAATGTGCATACTTTGTAGATTCCATTTATGAAATAAAACACATTTTCTAAAAACTCGTGTTTTGTAAGAAATCATGTAAACCTTTTAGAAGCTGTGATTTTAAAAAACGGGGGAAGTAAGCTTTTCTTAATTTCAAACGGATGCGCAAACTATAGAAAGTCGTTATGTCGTAGAATGTGCATACTTTTTTGATTCCATTTATGAAATAAAACACATTTTCTGAAAACTCGTGTCTTTTAAGAAATCACGTAAACCTTCTAGAAGATGTCATTTTAAAAAACGGGGGAAGTAATCTTTTCTTATTTCCAAACGCATGTGCGAACTATAGAAAGTCATTATGACGTAGAATGTGCATACTTTGTAGATTCCATTTATCAAATAAAACACATTTTCTAAAAACTCGTGTTTTTTATGAAATCATGTAAACCTTCTAGAAGTTGTGATTTTAAAAAACGGTGGAAGTAAGCTTTTCTTATTTCCGGACGAATGCGCAAACTATAGAAAGTCGTTATGACGTACAATGTGCATTCTTTGTAGATTCCATTTAGGAAATAAAACACATTTTCTAAAAACTCGTGTTTTTTAAGAAATCATGTAAACCTTCTAGAAGCTGTGATTTTAAAAAATGGGGGAAGTAAGCTTTTCTTATTTCCAAAAGCAAGTGCAAACTATAGAAATTCGTTATCACGTAGAATGTGCATACTTTGTTGATTCCATTTATGAAATAAAACACATTTTCTAAAAACTCGTGTTTTTTAATAAATCATGTAAACCTTCTAGAAGCCGTGATTTTAAAAAATGATGGAAGTAAGTTTTTCTTATTTCCAAACGCATGCGCAAACTATAGAAAGTCGTTATGACGTAGAATGTGCATACTTTGTTGATTCCATTTATTTAATAAAACACATTTTCTAAAAACTCGTGTTTTTTAAGAAATCATGTAAACCTTCTAGAAGCTGTGATTTTAGAAAACGGGGGAAGTAAGCTTTTCTTATTTCCAAACTCATGCGCAAACTATAGAAAGTTGTTATGACGTAGAATGTGCATACTTTGTTGATTCCATTTATTTAATAAAACACATTTTCTAAAAACTCGTGTTTTTTAAGAAATCATGTAAACCGTCTAGAAGCTGTGATTTTAAAATACGGTGGAAGTAAGCTTTTCTTATTTCCAGATGCATGCGCAAACTATAGAAAGTGGTTATGACGTAGAATGTGCATACTTTGTTGATTCCATTTATGAAATGAAACACATTTTCTAAAAACTCGTGTTTTTTACGAAATTATGTAAACCTTCTAGAAGCTGTGATTTTAAAAAAAGGTGGAAGTAAGCTTTTCTTATTTCCAGACGCATGCGCAAACTATAGAATGTCGTTATGACGTAGAATGTGCATACTTTGTTGATTCCATTTATGAAATAAAACACATTTTCTAAAAACTCGTGTTTTTTAATAAATCATGTAAACCTTCTAGAAGCTGTGATTTTAAAAAACGGGGGAAGTAATCTTTTCTTATTTCCAAACGCATGTGCGAACTATAGAAAGTCATTATGACGTAGAATGTGCATACTTTGTAGATTCCATTTATCAAATAAAACACATTTTCTAAAAACTCGTGTTTTTTATGAAATCATGTAAACCTTCTAAAAGTTGTGATTTTAAAAAACGGTGGAAGTAAGCTTTTCTTATTTCCGGACGAATGCGCAAACTATAGAAAGTCGTTATAACGTAGAATGCGCATACTTTGTAGATTCCATTTATGAAATAAAACACATTTTCTAAAAACTCGTGTTTTTGAAGAAATCATGTAAACCTTCTAGAAGCTGTGATTTTAAAAAATGGGGGAAGTAAGCTTTTCTTATTTCCAAAAGCAAGCGCAAACTATAGAAAGTCGTTATGACGTAGAATGTGCATACTTTGTTGATTCCATTTATGAAATAAAACACATTTTCTAAAAACTCGTGTTTTTTAATAAAACATGTAAACCTTCTAGAAGCTGTGATTTTAAAAAACGGTGGAAGTAAGTTTTTCTTATTTCCAAACGCATGCGCAAACTACAGAAAGTCGTTATGACGTAGAATGTGCATACTTTGTTGATTCCATTTATTTAATAAAACACATTTTCTAAAAACGCGTGTTTTTTAAGAAATCATGTAAACCTTCTAGAAGCTGTGATTTTAGAAAACGGGGGAAGTAAGCTTTTCTTATTTCCAAACTCATGCGCAAACTATAGAAAGTTGTTATGACGTAGAATGTGCATACTTTGTTGATTCCATTTATTTAATAAAACACATTTTCTAAAAACTCGTGTTTTTTAAGAAATCATGTAAACCGTCTAGAAGCTGTGATTTTAAAATACGGTGGAAGTAAGCTTTTCTTATTTCCAGACGCATGCGCAAACTATAGAAAGTGGTTATGACGTAGAATGTGCATACTTTGTTGATTCCATTTATGAAATGAAACACATTTTCTAAAAACTCGTGTTTTTTACGAAATCATGTAAACCTTCTAGAAGCTGTGATTTTAAAAAAGGGTGGACGTAAGCTTTTCTTATTTCCGGACGAATGCGAAAACTGCAGAAATTCGTTATGACATAGAATGTGCATACTTTGTTGATTCCATTTATGAAATAAAACACATTTTCTAAAAATTCGTGTTTTTTAAGAAATCATGTAAACCTTCTAGAAGCTGTGATTTTAAAAAACGGGGGATGTAAGCTTTTCTTATTTCCAGACGCATGCGCAAACTATAGAAAGTCGTTATGACGTAGAATGTGCATACTTTGTTGATTCCATTTATGAAATAAAACACATTTTCTAAAAAGTCGTGTTTTTTAAGAAATCATGTAAACCTTCTAGAAGCTGTGATTTTAAAAAACGGAGGAAGTAAGCTTTTCTTATTTCCAAACGCAAGCGCAAACTATAGAAAGTCGTTATGACGTAGAATGTGCATACTTTGTCGATTCCATTTATGAAATAAAACACATTTTCTAAAAACTCGTGTTTTTTACGAAACCATGTAAACCTTCTAGAAGCTGTGATTTTAAAAAACGGTGGAAGTAAGCTTTTCTTAACTCCAAACGCATGCGCAAACTATAGAAAGTCATTATGACGTAGAATGTGCATACTTTGTTGATTCCATTTATCAAATAAAACACATTTTCTAAAAACTCGTGTTTTTAAGAAATAATGTAAACCTTCTAGAAGCTGTGATTTTAAAAAACGGTGGAAGTAAGCTATTCTTATTTCCGGACGAATGCGCAAACTATAGAAAGTCATTATGACGTAGAATGTGCATACTTTGTAGATTCCATTGATGAAATAAAACACATTTTCTAAAAACTCTTGTTTTTTAAGAAATCATGTAAACCTTCTACAAGCTGTGATTTTAAAAAACGGTGGAAGTAAGCTTTTCTTATTTCGAAACGCATGCGCAAACTATAGAAAGTCGTTATGACGTAGAATGTGCATACTTTGTTGATTCCATTTATTTAATAAAACACATTTTCTAAAAACTCGTGTTTTTTAAGAAATCATGTAAACCTTCTAGAAGCTGTGATTTTAGAAAACGGGGGAAGTAAGCTTTTCTTATTTCCAAACTCATGCACAAACTATAGAAAGTTGTTATGACGTAGAATGTGCATACTTTGTTGATTCCATTTATTTAATAAAACACATTTTCTAAAAACTCGTGTTTTTAAAGAAATCATGTAAACCTTCTAGAAGCTGTGATTTTAAAAAACGATGGAAGTAAGCTTTTCTTGTTTCCAGAGCATGCGCAAACTATAGAAAGTCGTTATGACGTAGAATGTGCATACTTTGTTGATTCCATTTATGAAATAAAACACATTTTCTAAAAACTCGTGTTTTTTAAGAAATCTGTAAACCTTCTAGAAGCTGTGATTTTAAAACAAGGGGGAAGTAAGCTTTTCTTATTTCCAAACGCAAGCACAAACTATAGAAAGTCGTTATGACGTAGAATGTGCATACTTTGTTGATTCCATTTATGAAATAAAACACATTTTCTAAAAACTCGTGTTTTTTACGAAATCATGTAAACCTTCTTGAAGCTGTGATTTTAAAAAACGGGGGAAGTAAGCTTTTCTTATTTCCAGACGCATGCGCAAACTATAGAAAGTCGTTATGACGTAGAATGTGCATACTTTTTAGATTCCATTTGTGAAATAAAACACATTTTCTAAAAACTCGTGTTTTTTACGAAATTATGTAAACCTTCTAGAAGCTGTGATTTTAAAAAACGGGGGAAGTAAGCTTTTCTTATTTCCAAATGCATGCGCAAACTATAGAAAGTCATTATGACGTAGAATGTGCATACTTTGTAGATTCCATTTATGAAATAAAACACATTTTCTAAAAACTTGTGTTTTTTAAGAAATCATGTAAACGTTCTAGAAGCTGTGATTTTAAAAAACGGGGGAAGTAAGCTTTTCTTATTTCCGGACGCGTGCGCAAACAATAGAAATTCGTTATGACGTAGAATGTGCATAGTTTGTTGATTCCATTTATGAAATAAAACACATTTTCTAAAAACTCGTGTTTTTAAAAAAATCATGTAAACCTTCTAGAAGCGGTGATTTTAAAAAACGGTGGAAGAAAGTTTTTCTTATTTCCAGATGCGTGCGGAAACAATAGAAAGTCGTTATGACGTAGAATGTGCATACTTTGTTGATTTCATTTATGAAATAAAACACATTTTCTAAAAACTCGTGTTTTCTAAGAAATGATGTAAACCTTCTAGAAGCTGTGATTTTAAAAAACGGGGGAAGTAAGGTCTTCTTATTTCCCGATGCGTGCGCAAACTATTGAAAGTCGTTATGACGTGGAATGTGCCTACTTTGTAGATTCCATTTATGAAATAAAACACATTTTCTAAAAACTCGTGTTTTTTACGAAATCATGTAAACCTTCTAGAAGCTGTGATTTTAAAAAACGGTGGAAGTGAGCTTTTCTTATTTCCGGACGCATGCGCAAACTATAGAAAGTCGTTATGACATAGAATGTGCATACTTTATTGATTCCATTTATGAAATAAAACACATTTTCTAAAAACTCGTGTTTTTTAAGACATCATGTAAACCTTCTAGAAGCTGTGATTTTAAAAAACGGGGGAAGTAAGCTTTTCTTATTTCTGGACGCATGCACAAACTATAGAAAGTCATTTTGACGTAGAATGTGCATACTTTGTAGATTCCATTTATGAAATATAACACATTTTCTAAAAACTCGTGTTTTTTACGAAATCATGTAAACCGTCTAGAAGCTGTGATTTTAAAAAACGGTGGAAGTAAGCTTTTCTTATTTCCGGCTGCATGCGCAAACTATAGAAAGTCGTTATGACGTAGAATGTGCATACTTTGTTGATTCTATTTCTGAAATAAAACACATTTTCTAAAAACTCATGTTTTTTAAGAAATCATGTAAACCTTCTAGAAGCTGTGATTTTAAAAAATGGGGGAAGTAAGCATTTCTTATTTCCAAACGCATGCGCAAAATATAGAAAGTCGTTATGACGTAGAATGTGCATACTTTGTTGATTCCATTTATGAAATAAAACACATTTTCTAAAAACTCGTGTTTTTTACGAAAACAGGTGAACCTTCTAGAAGCTGTGATTTTAAAAAACGGGGAAAGTAAGCATTTCTTATTTCCGGACGCATGCGCAAACTATAGAAAGTCGTTATGACGTAGAATGTGCATACTTTTTAGATTCCATTTATTAAATAAAACACATTTTCTAAAAACTCGTGTTTTTTAAGAAATCATGTAAACCTTCTAGAAACTGTGATTTTAAAAAACGGGGGAATTAAGATTTTCTTATTTCCGGACGCATGCACAAACTATAGAATGTCGTTTTGACGTAGAATGTGCATACTTTGTAGATTCCATTTATGAAATAAAACACATTTTCTAAAAACTCGTGTTTTTTAAGAAATCATGTAAACCGTCTAGAAGCTGTGATTTTAAAAAATGGTGGAAGTAAGCTTTTCTTATTTCCGGCTGCATGCGCAAACTATAGAAAGTCGTTATGACGTAGAATGTGCATACTTTGTAGATTCCATTGATGAAATAAAACACATTTTCTAAAAACTCGTGTCTTTTACGAAATCATGTAAACCTTCTAGAAGCTGTGATTTTAAAAAATGGGGGAAGTAAGCTTTTCTTATTTCCAAACGCATGCGCAAAATATAGAAAGTCGTTATGACGTAGAATGTGCATACTTTGTTGATTCCATTTATAAAATAAAACACATTTTCTAAAAACTCGTGTTTTTTACGAAATCATGTGAACCTTCTAGAAGCTGTGATTTTAAAAAACGGGGAAAGTAAGCATTTCTTATTTCCGAACACATGCGCAAACTATAGAAAGTCGTTATGACGTAGAATGTGCATACTTTGTAGATTCCATTTATGAAATAAAACACATTTTCTAAAAACTCGTGTTTTTTACGAAATCATGTAAACCTTCTAGAAGCTGTGATTTTAAAAAATGGGGGAAGTAAGCTTTTCTTATTTCCGGACGCATGCGCAAACTATAGAAAGTCGTTATGACGTAGAATGTGCATAATTTGTTTATTCCATTTATGAAATAAAACACATTTTCTAAAAAATCGTGTTTTTTAAGAAATCATGTAAACCTTCTAGAAGTTGTGATTTCAAAAAACGGTGGAAGTAAGCTTTTCTTATTTCCGGACGCGTGCGCAAACTATAGAAAGTCGTTATGACGTAGAATGTGCATACTTTGTTGATTCCATTTATGAAATAAAACACATTTTCTAAAAACTCGTGTTTTTTAAGAAATCATGTAAACCTTCTAGAAGTTGTGATTTTAAAAAACGGTGGAAGTAAGCTTTTCTTATTTCCGGACGCGTGCGCAAACTATAGAAATTCGTTATGACGTAGAATGTGCATACTTTGTTCATTCTATTTATGAAATAAAACACATTTTCTAAAAACTCGTGTTTTTTAAGAAATCATGTAAACCTTCTAGAAGCTGTGATTTTAAAAAACGGGGGAAGTAAGCTTTTCTTATTTCCGGACGCATGCGCAAACTATAGAAAGTCGTTATGACGTAGAAACTGCATACTTTGTTGATTCCATTTATGAAATAAAACACATTTTCTAAAAACTCGTGTTTTTTACGAAATCATGTAAACCTTCTAGAAGCTGTGATTTTAAAAAACGGTGGAAGTAAGCTTTTCTTATTTCCAGACGCATGCGCAAACTATAGAAAGTCGTTATGACGTAGAATGTGCATACTTTGTAGATTCCATTTATGAAATAAAACACATTTTCTAAAAACTCGTGTTTTTTAAGAAATCATGTAAACCTTCTAGAAGCTGTGATTTTAAAAAATGGGGGATTTAAGCTTTTCTTATTTCCGGACGAATGCGCAAACTAGAGAAAGTCGTTATGGCGTAGAATGTGCATACTTTGTTGATTCCATTTATGAAATAAAACACATTCTCTAAAAACTCCTGTCTTTTACGAAATCATGTAAACCTTCTAGAAGCTGTGATTTTAAAAAACGGTGGAAGTGAGCTTTTCTTATTTCCGGACGCATGTGCAAACTATAGAAAGTCCTTTTAATGTAGAATGTGCATACTTTGTTGATTCCATTTATGAAATAAAACACATTTTCTAAAAACTCGTGTTATTTAAGAAATCATGTAAACCTTCTATAAGCTGTGATTTTAAAAAACGGGGGATGTAAGCTTTTCTTTTTTCCAAACGCATGCGCAAACTATAGAAAGTCGTTATGACGTCGAATGTGCATACTTTGTTGATTCCATTTATGAAATAAAACACATTTTCTAAAAACTCGTGTTTTTTAAGAAATCATGTAAACCTTCTAGAAGCTGTGATTTTAAAAAACGGGGGAAGTAAGCTTTTCTTATTTCCAAACGCAAGCGCAAACTATAGAAAGTCGTTATGACGTAGAATGTGCATACTTTGTTGATAACATTTATGAAATAAAACACATTTTCTAAAAACTCGTGTTTTTTACGAAACCATGTAAACCTTGTAGAAGCTGCGATTTTAAAAAACGGTGGAAGTAAGCTTTTCTTATTTCCGGACGAATGTGAAAACTGCAGAAAGTCGTTATGACGTAGAATGTGCATACTTTGTTGATTCCATTTATGAAATAAAACACATTTTTTAAAAACTCGTGTTTTTTAAGAAATCATCTAAACCTTGTAGAAGCTGTGATTTTAAAAAACGGTGGAAGTAAGCTTTTCTTATTTCCGGACGCATGCGCAAACTATAGAAATTCGTTATGACGTAGAACGTGCATACTTTGTTGATTCCATTGATGAAATAAAACACATTTTCTAAAAACTCGTGTTTTTTACGAAATCATGTAAACCTTCTAGAAGCTGTGATTTTAAAAAACGGTGGAAGTAAGCTTTTCTTATTTCCGGACGCATGCGCAAACTATAGAAAGTCGTTATGATGTAGAATGTGAATACTTTGTAGATTCCATTTATGAAATAAAACACATTTTCTAAAAACTCGTGTTTTTTAAGAAATCATGTAAACCTTGTAGAAGCTGTGATTTTAAAAAACGATGGAAGTAAGCTTTTCTTATTTCCGGACGCATGCGCAAACTATAGAAAGTCGTTATGACGTAGAACGTGCATACTTTGTTGATTCTATTTATGGAATAAAACAAATTTTCTAAAAACTCGTGTTTTTTAAGAAATCATGTAAACCTTCTATAAGCTGTGATTTTAAAAAACGGGGGAAGTAAGCTTTTCTTATTTCCAAACGCATGCGCAAACTCTAGAAAGTCGTTATGACATAGAATGTGCATACTTTGTTCATTCCATTTATGAAATAAAACACATTTTCTAAAAACTCGTGTTTTTTACGAAATCATGTAAACCTTCTAGAAGCTGTGATTTTAAAAAACGGTGGAAGTGAGCTTTTCTTATTTCCGGACGCATGTGCAAACTATAGAAAGTCCTTGTGACGTAGAATGTGCATACTTTGTTGATTCAATTTATGAAATAAAACACATTTTCTAAAAACTCGTGTTTTTTAAGAAATCATGTAAACCTTCTAGAAGCTGTGATTTTAAAAAACGGGCGAAGTAAGCTTTTCTTATTTTCAAACGCATGCGCAAACTATAGAAAGTCGTTATGATGTAGAATGTGCATACTTTGTTGATTCGATTTATGAAATAAAACACATTTTCTAAAAACTCGTGTTTTTGAAGAAATCATGTAAACCTTCTAGAAGCTGTGATTTTAAAAAACGGGGGAAGTCAGATTTTCTTATTTCCAAACGCATGTGCAAACTATAGAAAGTCGTTATGACGTAGAATGTGCATACTTTGTAGATTCCAGTTATCAAATAAAACACATTTTCTAAAAACTCATGTTTTTTAAGAAATCATGTAAACCTTCTAGAAGCTCTGATTTTAAAAAACGGTGGAAGTAAGCTTTTCTTATTTCCGGACGAATGCGCAAACTATAGAAAGTCGTTATGACGTAGAATGTGCATACTATGTAGATTCCATTTATGAAATAAAACACATTTTCTAAAAACTCGTGTTTTTTAAGAAATCATGTAAACCTTCTAGAAGCTGTGATTTTAAAAAACGGGGGAAGTAAGCTTTTATTATTTTCAAACGCAAGCGCAAACTATAGAAAGTCGTTATGACGTAGAATGTGCATACTTTGTTGATTCCATTTATGAAATAAAACACATTTTCTAAAAACTCGTGTTTTTTAATAAATCATGTAAACCTTCTAGAAGCTGTGATTTTAAAAAACGGTGGAAGTAACCTTTTGTTATTTCCAAATGCATGCGCAAACTATAGAAAGTCGTTATGACGTAGAATGTGCATACTTTGTTGATTCCATCTATTTAATAAAACACATTTTCTAAAAACTCGTGTTTTTTAAGAAATCATGTAAACCTTCTAGAAGTTGTGATTTAAAAAACGGGGGAAGTAAGCTTTTCTTATTTCCAAACTCATGCGCAAACTATTGAAAGTTGTTATGACGTAGAATGTGCATACTTTGTTGATTCCATTTATTTAATAAAACACATTTTCTAAAAACTTGAGTTTTTTAAGAAATCATGTAAACCTTCTAGAAGCTGTGATTTTAAAAAACGGTGGAAGTAAGCTTTTCTTATTTCCAGATGCATGCGCAAACTATAGAAAGCCGTTATGACGTAGAATGTGCATACTTTGTTGATTCCATTTATGAAATAAAACACATTTTCTAAAAACTCGTGTTTTATACGAAATTATGTAAACCATCTAGAAGCTGTGATTTTAAAAAAAGGTGGAAGTAAGCTTTTCTTATTTCTAGACGCATGCGCAAACTATAGAAAGTCGTTATGACGTAGAATGTGCATAATTTGTTGATTCCATTTATGAAATAAAACATATTTTCTAAAAACTCGTGTTTTTTAAGAAATCATGTAAACTTTCTAGAAGCTGTGATTTTAAAAAACGGGGGAAGTAAGCTTTTCTTATTTCCAAACGCAAGCGCAAACTATAGAGAGTCGTTATGACGTAGAATGTGCATACTTTGTTGATTCCATTGATGAAATAAAACACATTTTCTAAAAACTTGTGTTTTTTACGAAATCATGTAAACCTTCTTGAAGCTGTGATTTTAAAAAATGGGGGAAGTAAGCTTTTCTTATTTCAAAACACATGCGCAAACTATAGAAAGTCGTTATGACGTAGAATGTGCATACTTTGTAGATTCCATTTATGAAATAAAACACATTTTCTAAAAACTCGTGTTTTGTAAGAAATCATGTAAACCTTTTAGAAGCTGTGATTTTAAAAAACGGGGGAAGTAAGCTTTTCTTAATTTCAAACGGATGCGCAAACTATAGAAAGTCGTTATGACGTAGAATGTGCATACTTTTTTGATTCCATTTATGAAATAAAACACATTTTCTGAAAACTCGTGTCTTTTAAGAAATCACGTAAACCTTCTAGAAGATGTCATTTTAAAAAACGGGGGAAGTAATCTTTTCTTATTTCCAAACGCATGTGCGAACTATAGAAAGTCATTATGATGTAGAATGTGCATACTTTGTAGATTCCATTTATCAAATAAAACACATTTTCTAAAAACTCGTGTTTTTTATGAAATCATGTAAACCTTCTAGAAGTTGTGATTTTAAAAAACGGTGGAAGTAAGCTTTTCTTATTTCCGGACGAATGCGCAAACTATAGAAAGTCGTTATGACGTAGAATGTGCATACTTTGTAGATTCCATTTAGGAAATAAAACACATTTTCTAAAAACTCGTGTTTTTTAAGAAATCATGTAAACCTTCTAGAAGCTGTGATTTTAAAAAATGGGGGAAGTAAGCTTTTCTTATTTCCAAAAGCAAGCGCAAACTATAGAAATTCGTTATCACGTAGAATGTGCATACTTTGTTGATTCCATTTATGAAATAAAACACATTTTCTAAAAACTCGTGTTTTTTAAGAAATAATGTAAACCTTCTAGAAGCTGTGATTTTAAAAAACGGGCGAAGTAAGCTTTTCTTATTTTCAAACGCATGCGCAAACTATAGAAAGTCGTTATGATGTAGAATGTGCATACTTTGTTGATTCGATTTATGAAATAAAACACATTTTCTAAAAACTCGTGTTTTTGAAGAAATCATGTAAACCTTCTAGAAGCTGTGATTTTAAAAAACGGGGGAAGTCAGATTTTCTTATTTCCAAACGCATGTGCAAACTATAGAAAGTCGTTATGACGTAGAATGTGCATACTTTGTAGATTCCAGTTATCAAATAAAACACATTTTCTAAAAACTCGTGTTTTTTAAGAAATCATGTAAACCTTCTAGAAGCTCTGATTTTAAAAAACAGTGGAAGTAAGCTTTTCTTATTTCCGGACGAATGCGCAAACTATAGAAAGTCGTTATGACGTAGAATGTGCATACTATGTAGATTCCATTTATGAAATAAAACACATTTTCTAAAAACTCGTGTTTTTTAAGAAATCATGTAAACCTTCTTGAAGCTGTGATTTTAAAAAACGGGGGAAGTAAGCTATTATTATTTTCAAACGCAAGCGCAAACTATAGAAAGTCGTTATGACGTAGAATGTGCATACTTTGTTGATTCCATTTATGAAATAAAACACATTTTCTAAAAACTCGTGTTTTTTAATAAATCATGTAAACCTTCTAGAAGCTGTGATTTTAAAAAACGGTGGAAGTAACCTTTTGTTATTTCCAAATGCATGCGCAAACTATAGAAAGTCGTTATGACGTAGAATGTGCATACTTTGTTGATTCCATTTATTTAATAAAACACATTTTCTAAAAACTCGTGTTTTTTAAGAAATCATGTAAACCTTCTAGAAGTTGTGATTTAAAAAACGGGGGAAGTAAGCTTTTCTTATTTCCAAACTCATGCGCAAACTATTGAAAGTTGTTATGACGTAGAATGTGCATACTTTGTTGATTCCATTTATTTAATAAAACACATTTTCTAAAAACTTGAGTTTTTTAAGAAATCATGTAAACCTTCTAGAAGCTGTGATTTTAAAAAACGGTGGAAGTAAGCTTTTCTTATTTCCAGATGCATGCGCAAACTATAGAAAGCCGTTATGACGTAGAATGTGCATACTTTGTTGATTCCATTTATGAAATAAAACACATTTTCTAAAAACTCGTGTTTTATACGAAATTATGTAAACCATCTAGAAGCTGTGATTTTAAAAAAAGGTGGAAGTAAGCTTTTCTTATTTCTAGACGCATGCGCAAACTATAGAAAGTCGTTATGACGTAGAATGTGCATAATTTGTTGATTCCATTTATGAAATAAAACACATTTTCTAAAAACTCGTGTTTTTTAAGAAATCATGTAAACTTTCTAGAAGCTGTGATTTTAAAAAACGGGGGAAGTAAGCTTTTCTTATTTCCAAACGCAAGCGCAAACTATAGAGAGTCGTTATGACGTAGAATGTGCATACTTTGTTGATTCCATTTATGAAATAAAACACATTTTCTAAAAACTTGTGTTTTTTACGAAATCATGTAAACCTTCTTGAAGCTGTGATTTTAAAAAATGGGGGAAGTAAGCTTTTCTTATTTCAAAACACATGCGCAAACTATAGAAAGTCGTTATGACGTAGAATGTGCATACTTTGTAGATTCCATTTATGAAATAAAACACATTTTCTAAAAACTCGTGTTTTGTAAGAAATCATGTAAACCTTTTAGAAGCTGTGATTTTAAAAAACGGGGGAAGTAAGCTTTTCTTAATTTCAAATGGATGCGCAAACTATAGAAAGTCGTTATGACGTAGAATGTGCATACTTTTTTGATTCCATTTATGAAATAAAACACATTTTCTGAAAACTCGTGTCTTTTAAGAAATCACGTAAACCTTCTAGAAGATGTCATTTTAAAAAACGGGGGAAGTAATCTTTTCTTATTTCCAAACGCATGTGCGAACTATAGAAAGTCATTATGACGTAGAATGTGCATACTTTGTAGATTCCATTTATCAAATAAAACACATTTTCTAAAAACTCGTGTTTTTTATGAAATCATGTAAACCTTCTAGAAGTTGTGATTTTAAAAAACGGTGGAAGTAAGCTTTTCTTATTTCCGGACGAATGCGCAAACTATAGAAAGTCGTTATGACGTACAATGTGCATTCTTTGTAGATTCCATTTAGGAAATAAAACACATTTTCTAAAAACTCGTGTTTTTTAAGAAATCATGTAAACCTTCTAGAAGCTGTGATTTTAAAAAAGGGTGGACGTAAGCTTTTCTTATTTCCGGACGAATGCGAAAACTGCAGAAATTCGTTATGACATAGAATGTGCATACTTTGTTGATTCCATTTATGAAATAAAACACATTTTCTAAAAACTCGTGTTTTTTAAGAAATCATGTAAACCTTCTAGAAGCTGTGATTTTAAAAAACGGGCGAAGTAAGCTTTTCTTATTTTCAAACGCATGCGCAAACTATAGAAAGTCGTTATGATGTAGAATGTGCATACTTTGTTGATTCGATTTATGAAATAAAACACATTTTCTAAAAACTCGTGTTTTTGAAGAAATCATGTAAACCTTCTAGAAGCTGTGATTTTAAAAAACGGGGGAAGTCAGATTTTCTTATTTCCAAACGCATGTGCAAACTATAGAAAGTCGTTATGACGTAGAATGTGCATACTTTGTAGATTCCAGTTATCAAATAAAACACATTTTCTAAAAACTCGTGTTTTTTAAGAAATCATGTAAACCTTCTAGAAGCTCTGATTTTAAAAAACAGTGGAAGTAAGCTTTTCTTATTTCCGGACGAATGCGCAAACTATAGAAAGTCGTTATGACGTAGAATGTGCATACTATGTAGATTCCATTTATGAAATAAAACACATTTTCTAAAAACTCGTGTTTTTTAAGAAATCATGTAAACCTTCTTGAAGCTGTGATTTTAAAAAACGGGGGAAGTAAGCTATTATTATTTTCAAACGCAAGCGCAAACTATAGAAAGTCGTTATGACGTAGAATGTGCATACTTTGTTGATTCCATTTATGAAATAAAACACATTTTCTAAAAACTCGTGTTTTTTAATAAATCATGTAAACCTTCTAGAAGCTGTGATTTTAAAAAACGGTGGAAGTAACCTTTTGTTATTTCCAAATGCATGCGCAAACTATAGAAAGTCGTTATGACGTAGAATGTGCATACTTTGTTGATTCCATTTATTTAATAAAACACATTTTCTAAAAACTCGTGTTTTTTAAGAAATCATGTAAACCTTCTAGAAGTTGTGATTTAAAAAACGGGGGAAGTAAGCTTTTCTTATTTCCAAACTCATGCGCAAACTATTGAAAGTTGTTATGACGTAGAATGTGCATACTTTGTTGATTCCATTTATTTAATAAAACACATTTTCTAAAAACTTGAGTTTTTTAAGAAATCATGTAAACCTTCTAGAAGCTGTGATTTTAAAAAACGGTGGAAGTAAGCTTTTCTTTTTTCCAGATGCATGCGCAAACTATAGAAAGCCGTTATGACGTAGAATGTGCATACTTTGTTGATTCCATTTATGAAATAAAACACATTTTCTAAAAACTCGTGTTTTATACGAAATTATGTAAACCATCTAGAAGCTGTGATTTTAAAAAAAGGTGGAAGTAAGCTTTTCTTATTTCTAGACGCATGCGCAAACTATAGAAAGTTGTTATGACGTAGAATGTGCATAATTTGTTGATTCCATTTATGAAATAAAACACATTTTCTAAAAACTCGTGTTTTTTAAGAAATCATGTAAACTTTCTAGAAGCTGTGATTTTAAAAAACGGGGGAAGTAAGCTTTTCTTATTTCCAAACGCAAGCGCAAACTATAGAGAGTCGTTATGACGTAGAATGTGCATACTTTGTTGATTCCATTTATGAAATAAAACACATTTTCTAAAAACTTGTGTTTTTTACGAAATCATGTAAACCTTCTTGAAGCTGTGATTTTAAAAAATGGGGGAAGTAAGCTTTTCTTATTTCAAAACACATGCGCAAACTATAGAAAGTCGTTATGACGTAGAATGTGCATACTTTGTAGATTCCATTTATGAAATAAAACACATTTTCTAAAAACTCGTGTTTTGTAAGAAATCATGTAAACCTTTTAGAAGCTGTGATTTTAAAAAACGGGGGAAGTAAGCTTTTCTTAATTTCAAACGGATGCGCAAACTATAGAAAGTCGTTATGACGTAGAATGTGCATACTTTTTTGATTCCATTTATGAAATAAAACACATTTTCTGAAAACTCGTGTCTTTTAAGAAATCACGTAAACCTTCTAGAAGATGTCATTTTAAAAAACGGGGGAAGTAATCTTTTCTTATTTCCAAACGCATGTGCGAACTATAGAAAGTCATTATGACGTAGAATGTGCATACTTTGTAGATTCCATTTATCAAATAAAACACATTTTCTAAAAACTCGTGTTTTTTATGAAATCATGTAAACCTTCTAGAAGTTGTGATTTTAAAAAACGGTGGAAGTAAGCTTTTCTTATTTCCGGACGAATGCGCAAACTATAGAAAGTCGTTATGACGTACAATGTGCATTCTTTGTAGATTCCATTTAGGAAATAAAACACATTTTCTAAAAACTCGTGTTTTTTAAGAAATCATGTAAACCTTCTAGAAGCTGTGATTTTAAAAAATGGGGGAAGTAAGCTTTTCTTATTTCCAAAAGCAAGCGCAAACTATAGAAATTCGTTATCACGTAGAATGTGCATACTTTGTTGATTCCATTTATGAAATAAAACACATTTTCTAAAAACTCGTGTTTTTTAATAAATCATGTAAACCTTCTAGAAGCCGTGATTTTAAAAAATGTTGGAAGTAAGTTTTTCTTATTTCCAAACGCATGCGCAAACTATAGAAAGTCGTTATGACGTAGAATGTGCATACTTTGTTGATTCCATTTATTTAATAAAACACATTTTCTAAAAACTCGTGTTTTTTAAGAAATCATGTAAACCTTCTAGAAGCTGTGATTTTAGAAAACGGGGGAAGTAAGCTTTTCTTATTTCCAAACTCATGCGCAAACTATAGAAAGTTGTTATGACGTAGAATGTGCATACTTTGTTGATTCCATTTATTTAATAAAACACATTTTCTAAAAACTCGTGTTTTTTAAGAAATCATGTAAACCGTCTAGAAGCTGTGATTTTAAAATACGGTGGAAGTAAGCTTTTCTTATTTCCAGATGCATGCGCAAACTATAGAAAGTGGTTATGACGTAGAATGTGCATACTTTGTTGATTCCATTTATGAAATGAAACACATTTTCTAAAAACTCATGTTTTTTACGAAATTATGTAAACCTTCTAGAAGCTGTGATTTTAAAAAAAGGTGGAAGTAAGCTTTTCTTATTTCCAGACGCATGCGCAAACTATAGAATGTCGTTATGACGTAGAATGTGCATACTTTGTTGATTCCATTTATGAAATAAAACACATTTTCTAAAAACTCGTGTTTTTTAATAAATCATGTAAACCTTCTAGAAGCTGTGATTTTAAAAAACGGGGGAAGTAATCTTTTCTTATTTCCAAACGCATGTGCGAACTATAGAAAGTCATTATGACGTAGAATGTGCATACTTTGTAGATTCCATTTATCAAATAAAACACATTTTCTAAAAACTCGTGTTTTTTATGAAATCATGTAAACCTTCTAAAAGTTGTGATTTTAAAAAACGGTGGAAGTAAGCTTTTCTTATTTCCGGACGAATGCGCAAACTATAGAAAGTCGTTATAACGTAGAATGCGCATACTTTGTAGATTCCATTTATGAAATAAAACACATTTTCTAAAAACTCGTGTTTTTTAAGAAATCATGTAAACCTTCTAGAAGCTGTGATTTTAAAAAATGGGGGAAGTAAGCTTTTCTTATTTCCAAAAGCAAGCGCAAACTATAGAAAGTCGTTATGACGTAGAATGTGCATACTTTGTTGATTCCATTTATGAAATAAAACACATTTTCTAAAAACTCGTGTTTTTTAATAAATCATGTAAACCTTCTAGAAGCTGTGATTTTAAAAAACGGTGGAAGTAAGTTTTTCTTATTTCCAAACGCATGCGCAAACTACAGAAAGTCGTTATGACGTAGAATGTGCATACTTTGTTGATTCCATTTATTTAATAAAACACATTTTCTAAAAACGCGTGTTTTTTAAGAAATCATGTAAACCTTCTAGAAGCTGTGATTTTAGAAAACGGGGGAAGTAAGCTTTTCTTATTTCCAAACTCATGCGCAAACTATAGAAAGTTGTTATGACGTAGAATGTGCATACTTTGTTGATTCCATTTATTTAATAAAACACATTTTCTAAAAACTCGTGTTTTTTACGAAATCATGTAAACCGTCTAGAAGCTGTGATTTTAAAATACGGTGGAAGTAAGCTTTTCTTATTTCCAGACGCATGCGCAAACTATAGAAAGTGGTTATGACGTAGAATGTGCATACTTTGTTGATTCCATTTATGAAATGAAACACATTTTCTAAAAACTCGTGTTTTTTACGAAATCATGTAAACCTTCTAGAAGCTGTGATTTTAAAAAAGGGTGGACGTAAGCTTTTCTTATTTCCGGACGAATGCGAAAACTGCAGAAATTCGTTATGACATAGAATGTGCATACTTTGTTGATTCCATTTATGAAATAAAACACATTTTCTAAAAATTCGTGTTTTTTAAGAAATCATGTAAACCTTCTAGAAGCTGTGATTTTAAAAAACGGGGGATGTAAGCTTTTCTTATTTCCAGACGCATGCGCAAACTATAGAAAGTCGTTATGACGTAGAATGTGCATACTTTGTTGATTCCATTTATGAAATAAAACACATTTTCTAAAAAGTCGTGTTTTTTAAGAAATCATGTAAACCTTCTAGAAGCTGTGATTTTAAAAAACGGAGGAAGTAAGCTTTTCTTATTTCCAAACGCAAGCGCAAACTATAGAAAGTCGTTATGACGTAGAATGTGCATACTTTGTTGATTCCATTTATGAAATAAAACACATTTTCTAAAAACTCGTGTTTTTTACGAAACCATGTAAACCTTCTAGAAGCTGTGATTTTAAAAAACGGTGGAAGTAAGCTTTTCTTAACTCCAAACGCATGCGCAAACTATAGAAAGTCATTATGACGTAGAATGTGCATACTTTGTTGATTCCATTTATCAAATAAAACACATTTTCTAAAAACTCGTGTTTTTAAGAAATAATGTAAACCTTCTAGAAGCTGTGATTTTAAAAAACGGTGGAAGTAAGCTATTCTTATTTCCGGACGAATGCGCAAACTATAGAAAGTCATTATGACGTAGAATGTGCATACTTTGTAGATTCCATTGATGAAATAAAACACATTTTCTAAAAACTCGTGTTTTTTAAGAAATCATGTAAACCTTCTACAAGCTGTGATTTTAAAAAACGGTGGAAGTAAGCTTTTCTTATTTCGAAACGCATGCGCAAACTATAGAAAGTCGTTATGACGTAGAATGTGCATACTTTGTTGATTCCATTTATTTAATAAAACACATTTTCTAAAAACTCGTGTTTTTTAAGAAATCATGTAAACCTTCTAGAAGCTGTGATTTTAGAAAACGGGGGAAGTAAGCTTTTCTTATTTCCAAACTCATGCACAAACTATAGAAAGTTGTTATGACGTAGAATGTGCATACTTTGTTGATTCCATTTATTTAATAAAACACATTTTCTAAAAACTCGTGTTTTTAAAGAAATCATGTAAACCTTCTAGAAGCTGTGATTTTAAAAAACGATGGAAGTAAGCTTTTCTTATTTCCAGAGCATGCGCAAACTATAGAAAGTCGTTATGACGTAGAATGTGCATACTTTGTTGATTCCATTTATGAAAAAAAACAATTTTTCTAAAAACTCGTGTTTTTTAAGAAATCTGTAAACCTTCTAGAAGCTGTGATTTTAAAACAAGGGGGAAGTAAGCTTTTCTTATTTCCAAACGCAAGCACAAACTATAGAAAGTCGTTATGACGTAGAATGTGCATACTTTGTTGATTCCATTTATGAAATAAAACACATTTTCTAAAAACTCGTGTTTTTTACGAAATCATGTAAACCTTCTTGAAGCTGTGATTTTAAAAAACGGGGGAAGTAAGCTTTTCTTATTTCCAGACGCATGCGCAAACTATAGAAAGTCGTTATGACGTAGAATGTGCATACTTTTTAGATTCCATTTGTGAAATAAAACACATTTTCTAAAAACTCGTGTTTTTTACGAAATTATGTAAACCTTCTAGAAGCTGTGATTTTAAAAAACGGGGGAAGTAAGCTTTTCTTATTTCCAAATGCATGCGCAAACTATAGAAAGTCATTATGACGTAGAATGTGCATACTTTGTAGATTCCATTTATGAAATAAAACACATTTTCTAAAAACTTGTGTTTTTTAAGAAATCATGTAAACGTTCTAGAAGCTGTGATTTTAAAAAACGGGGGAAGTAAGCTTTTCTTATTTCCGGACGCGTGCGCAAACAATAGAAATTCGTTATGACGTAGAATGTGCATAGTTTGTTGATTCCATTTATGAAATAAAACACATTTTCTAAAAACTCGTGTTTTTTAAAAAATCATGTAAACCTTCTAGAAGCGGTGATTTTAAAAAACGGTGGAAGAAAGTTTTTCTTATTTCCAGATGCGTGCGGAAACTATAGAAAGTCATTATGACGTAGAATGTGCATACTTTGTTGATTTCATTTATGAAATAAAACACATTTTCTAAAAACTCGTGTTTTCTAAGAAATGATGTAAACCTTCTAGAAGCTGTGATTTTAAAAAACGGGGGAAGTAAGGTCTTCTTATTTCCCGATGCGTGCGCAAACTATTGAAAGTCGTTATGACGTGGAATGTGCCTACTTTGTAGATTCCATTTATGAAATAAAACACATTTTCTAAAAACTCGTGTTTTTTACGAAATCATGTAAACCTTCTAGAAGCTGTGATTTTAAAAAACGGTGGAAGTGAGCTTTTCTTATTTCCGGACGCATGCGCAAACTATAGAAAGTCGTTATGACATAGAATGTGCATACTTTATTGATTCCATTTATGAAATAAAACACATTTTCTAAAAACTCGTGTTTTTTAAGACATCATGTAAACCTTCTAGAAGCTGTGATTTTAAAAAACAGGGGAAGTAAGCTTTTCTTATTTCTGGACGCATGCACAAACTATAGAAAGTCATTTTGACGTAGAATGTGCATACTTTGTAGATTCCATTTATGAAATATAACACATTTTCTAAAAACTCGTGTTTTTTACGAAATCATGTAAACCGTCTAGAAGCTGTGATTTTAAAAAACGGTGGAAGTAAGCTTTTCTTATTTCCGGCTGCATGCGCAAACTATAGAAAGTCGTTATGACGTAGAATGTGCATACTTTGTTGATTCTATTTCTGAAATAAAACACATTTTCTAAAAACTCATGTTTTTTAAGAAATCATGTAAACCTTCTAGAAGCTGTGATTTTAAAAAATGGGGGAAGTAAGCTTTTCTTATTTCCAAACGCATGCGCAAAATATAGAAAGTCGTTATGACGTAGAATGTGCATACTTTGTTGATTCCATTTATGAAATAAAACACATTTTCTAAAAACTCGTGTTTTTTACGAAAACAGGTGAACCTTCTAGAAGCTGTGATTTTAAAAAACGGGGAAAGTAAGCATTTCTTATTTCCGGACGCATGCGCAAACTATAGAAAGTCGTTATGACGTAGAATGTGCATACTTTTTAGATTCCATTTATGAAATAAAACACATTTTCTAAAAACTCGTGTTTTTTAAGAAATCATGTAAACCTTCTAGAAACTGTGATTTTAAAAAACGGGGGAATTAAGATTTTCTTATTTCCGGACGCATGCACAAACTATAGAATGTCGTTTTGACGTAGAATGTGCATACTTTGTAGATTCCATTTATGAAATAAAACACATTTTCTAAAAACTCGTGTTTTTTAAGAAATCATGTAAACCGTCTAGAAGCTGTGATTTTAAAAAATGGTGGAAGTAAGCTTTTCTTATTTCCGGCTGCATGCGCAAACTATAGAAAGTCGTTATGACGTAGAATGTGCATACTTTGTAGATTCCATTGATGAAATAAAACACATTTTCTAAAAACTCGTATCTTTTACGAAATCATGTAAACCTTCTAGAAGCTGTGATTTTAAAAAATGGGGGAAGTAAGCTTTTCTTATTTCCAAACGCATGCGCAAAATATAGAAAGTCGTTATGACGTAGAATGTGCATACTTTGTTGATTCCATTTATAAAATAAAACACATTTTCTAAAAACTCGTGTTTTTTACGAAATCATGTGAACCTTCTAGAAGCTGTGATTTTAAAAAACGGGGAAAGTAAGCATTTCTTATTTCCGAACACATGCGCAAACTATAGAAAGTCGTTATGACGTAGAATGTGCATACTTTGTAGATTCCATTTATGAAATAAAACACATTTTCTAAAAACTCGTGTTTTTTACGAAATCATGTAAACCTTCTAGAAGCTGTGATTTTAAAAAACGGTGGAAGTAAGCTTTTCTTATTTCCGGACGCATGCGCAAACTATAGAAAGTCGTTATGACGTAGAATGTGCATAATTTGTTTATTCCATTTATGAAATAAAACACATTTTCTAAAAAATCGTGTTTTTTAAGAAATCATGTAAACCTTCTAGAAGTTGTGATTTCAAAAAACGGTGGAAGTAAGCTTTTCTTATTTCCGGACGCGTGCGCAAACTATATAAAGTCGTTATGACGTAGAATGTGCATACTTTGTTGATTCCATTTATGAAATAAAACACATTTTCTAAAAACTCGTGTTTTTTAAGAAATCATGTAAACCTTCTAGAAGTTGTGATTTTAAAAAACGGTGGAAGTAAGCTTTTCTTATTTCCGGACGCGTGCGCAAACTATAGAAATTCGTTATGACGTAGAATGTGCATACTTTGTTCATTCTATTTATGAAATAAAACACATTTTCTAAAAACTCGTGTTTTTTAAGAAATCATGTAAACCTTCTAGAAGCTGTGATTTTAAAAAACGGGGGAAGTAAGCTTTTCTTATTTCCGGACGCATGCGCAAACTATAGAAAGTCGTTATGACGTAGAAACTGCATACTTTGTTGATTCCATTTATGAAATAAAACACATTTTCTAAAAACTCGTGTTTTTTACGAAATCATGTAAACCTTCTAGAAGCTGTGATTTTAAAAAACGGTGGAAGTAAGCTTTTCTTATTTCCAGACGCATGCGCAAACTATAGAAAGTCGTTATGACGTAGAATGTGCATACTTTGTAGATTCCATTTATGAAATAAAACACATTTTCTAAAAACTCCTGTTTTTTAAGAAATCATGTAAACCTTCTAGAAGCTGTGATTTTAAAAAATGGGGGATTTAAGCTTTTCTTATTTCCGGACGAATGCGCAAACTAGAGAAAGTCGTTATGGCGTAGAATGTGCATACTTTGTTGATTCCATTTATGAAATAAAACACATTCTCTAAAAACTCCTGTCTTTTACGAAATCATGTAAACCTTCTAGAAGCTGTGATTTTAAAAAACGGTGGAAGTGAGCTTTTCTTATTTCCGGACGCATGTGCAAACTATAGAAAGTCCTTTTAATGTAGAATGTGCATACTTTGTTGATTCCATTTATGAAATAAAACACATTTTCTAAAAACTCGTGTTATTTAAGAAATCATGTAAACCTTCTATAAGCTGTGATTTTAAAAAACGGGGGATGTAAGCTTTTCTTTTTTCCAAACGCATGCGCAAACTATAGAAAGTCGTTATGACGTCGAATGTGCATACTTTGTTGATTCCATTTATGAAATAAAACACATTTTCTAAAAACTCGTGTTTTTTAAGAAATCATGTAAACCTTCTAGAAGCTGTGATTTTAAAAAACGGGGGAAGTAAGCTTTTCTTATTTCCAAACGCAAGCGCAAACTATAGAAAGTCGTTATGACGTAGAATGTGCATACTTTGTTGATTCCATTTATGAAATAAAACACATTTTCTAAAAACTCGTGTTTTTTACGAAACCATATAAACCTTGTAGAAGCTGCGATTTTAAAAAACGGTGGAAGTAAGCTTTTCTTATTTCCGGACGAATGCGAAAACTGCAGAAAGTCGTTATGACGTAGAATGTGCATACTTTGTTGATTCCATTTATGAAATAAAACACATTTTTTAAAAACTCGTGTTTTTTAAGAAATCATCTAAACCTTCTAGAAGCTGTGATTTTAAAAAACGGTGGAAGTAAGCTTTTCTTATTTCCGGACGCATGCGCAAACTATAGAAATTCGTTATGACGTAGAACGTGCATACTTTGTTGATTCCATTGATGAAATAAAACACATTTTCTAAAAACTCGTGTTTTTTACGAAATCATGTAAACCTTCTAGAAGCTGTGATTTTAAAAAACGGTGGAAGTAAGCTTTTCTTATTTCCGGACGCATGCGCAATCTATAGAAAGTCGTTATGATGTAGAATGTGAATACTTTGTAGATTCCATTTATGAAATAAAACACATTTTCTAAAAACTCGTGTTTTTTAAGAAATCATGTAAACCTTGTAGAAGCTGTGATTTTAAAAAACGGTGGAAGTAAGCTTTTCTTATTTCCGGACGCATGCGCAAACTATAGAAAGTCGTTATGACGTAGAACGTGCATACTTTGTTGATTCTATTTATGGAATAAAACAAATTTTCTAAAAACTCGTGTTTTTTAAGAAATCATGTAAACCTTCTATAAGCTGTGATTTTAAAAAACGGGGGAAGTAAGCTTTTCTTATTTCCAAACGCATGCGCAAACTCTAGAAAGTCGTTATGACATAGAATGTGCATACTTTGTTCATTCCATTTATGAAATAAAACACATTTTCTAAAAACTCGTGTTTTTTACGAAATCATGTAAACCTTCTAGAAGCTGTGATTTTAAAAAACGGTGGAAGTGAGCTTTTCTTATTTCCGGACGCATGTGCAAACTATAGAAAGTCCTTGTGACGTAGAATGTGCATACTTTGTTGATTCAATTTATGAAATAAAACACATTTTCTAAAAACTCATGTTTTTTAAGAAATCATGTAAACCTTCTAGAAGCTGTGATTTTAAAAAACGGGCGAAGTAAGCTTTTCTTATTTTCAAACGCATGCGCAAACTATAGAAAGTCGTTATGATGTAGAATGTGCATACTTTGTTGATTCGATTTATGAAATAAAACACATTTTCTAAAAACTCGTGTTTTTGAAGAAATCATGTAAACCTTCTAGAAGCTGTGATTTTAAAAAACGGGGGAAGTCAGATTTTCTTATTTCCAAACGCATGTGCAAACTATAGAAAGTCGTTATGACGTAGAATGTGCATACTTTGTAGATTCCAGTTATCAAATAAAACACATTTTCTAAAAACTCATGTTTTTTAAGAAATCATGTAAACCTTCTAGAAGCTCTGATTTTAAAAAACGGTGGAAGTAAGCTTTTCTTATTTCCGGACGAATGCGCAAACTATAGAAAGTCGTTATGACGTAGAATGTGCATACTATCTATATTCCATTTATGAAATAAAACACATTTTCTAAAAACTCGTGTTTTTTAAGAAATCATGTAAACCTTCTAGAAGCTGTGATTTTAAAAAACAGGGGAAGTAAGCTTTTATTATTTTCAAACGCAAGCGCAAACTATAGAAAGTCGTTATGACGTAGAATGTGCATACTTTGTTGATTCCATTTATGAAATAAAACACATTTTCTAAAAACTCGTGTTTTTTAATAAATCATGTAAACCTTCTAGAAGCTGTGATTTTAAAAAACGGTGGAAGTAACCTTTTGTTATTTCCAAATGCATGCGCAAACTATAGAAAGTCGTTATGACGTAGAATGTGCATACTTTGTTGATTCCATTTATTTAATAAAACACATTTTCTAAAAACTCGTGTTTTTTAAGAAATCATGTAAACCTTCTAGAAGTTGTGATTTAAAAAACGGGGGAAGTAAGCTTTTCTTATTTCCAAACTCATGCGCAAACTATTGAAAGTTGTTATGACGTAGAATGTGCATACTTTGTTGATTCCATTTATTTAATAAAACACATTTTCTAAAAACTTGAGTTTTTTAAGAAATCATGTAAACCTTCTAGAAGCTGTGATTTTAAAAAAAAGGTGGAAGTAAGCTTTTCTTATTTCCAGATGCATGCGCAAACTATAGAAGCCGTTATGACGTAGAATGTGCATACTTTGTTGATTCCATTTATGAAATAAAACACATTTTCTAAAAACTCGTGTTTTATACGAAATTATGTAAACCATCTAGAAGCTGTGATTTTAAAAAAAGGTGGAAGTAAGCTTTTCTTATTTCTAGACGCATGCGCAAACTATAGAAAGTCGTTATGACGTAGAATGTGCATAATTTGTTGATTCCATTTATGAAATAAAACACATTTTCTAAAAACTCGTGTTTTTTAAGAAATCATGTAAACTTTCTAGAAGCTGTGATTTTAAAAAACGGGGGAAGTAAGCTTTTCTTATTTCCAAACGCAAGCGCAAACTATAGAGAGTCGTTATGACGTAGAATGTGCATACTTTGTTGATTCCATTTATGAAATAAAACACATTTTCTAAAAACTTGTGTTTTTTACGAAATCATGTAAACCTTCTTGAAGCTGTGATTTTAAAAAATGGGGGAAGTAAGCTTTTCTTATTTCAAAACACATGCGCAAACTATAGAAAGTCGTTATGACGTAGAATGTGCATACTTTGTAGATTCCATTTATGAAATAAAACACATTTTCTAAAAACTCGTGTTTTGTAAGAAATCATGTAAACCTTTTAGAAGCTGTGATTTTAAAAAACGGGGGAAGTAAGCTTTTCTTAATTTCAAACGGATGCGCAAACTATAGAAAGTCGTTATGACGTAGAATGTGCATACTTTTTTGATTCCATTTATGAAATAAAACACATTTTCTGAAAACTCGTGTCTTTTAAGAAATCACGTAAACCTTCTAGAAGATGTCATTTTAAAAAACGGGGGAAGTAATCTTTTCTTATTTCCAAACGCATGTGCGAACTATAGAAAGTCATTATGACGTAGAATGTGCATACTTTGTAGATTCCATTTATCAAATAAAACACATTTTCTAAAAACTCGTGTTTTTTATGAAATCATGTAAACCTTCTAGAAGTTGTGATTTTAAAAAACGGTGGAAGTAAGCTTTTCTTATTTCCGGACGAATGCGCAAACTATAGAAAGTCGTTATGACGTAGAATGCGCATACTTTGTAGATTCCATTTAGGAAATAAAACACATTTTCTAAAAACTCGTGTTTTTTAAGAAATCATTTAAACCTTCTAGAAGCTGTGATTTTAAAAAATGGGGGAAGTAAGCTTTTCTTATTTCCAAAAGCAAGCGCAAACTATAGAAATTCGTTATCACGTAGAATGTGCATACTTTGTTGATTCCATTTATGAAATAAAACACATTTTCTAAAAACTCGTGTTTTTTAAGAAATCATGTAAACCTTCTAGAAGCTGTGATTTTAAAAAACGGGCGAAGTAAGCTTTTCTTATTTTCAAACGCATGCGCAAACTATAGAAAGTCGTTATGATGTAGAATGTGCATACTTTGTTGATTCGATTTATGAAATAAAACACATTTTCTAAAAACTCGTGTTTTTGAAGAAATCATGTAAACCTTCTAGAAGCTGTGATTTTAAAAAACGGGGGAAGTCAGATTTTCTTATTTCCAAACGCATGTGCAAACTATAGAAAGTCGTTATGACGTAGAATGTGCATACTTTGTAGATTCCAGTTATCAAATAAAACACATTTTCTAAAAACTCGTGTTTTTTAAGAAATCATGTAAACCTTCTAGAAGCTCTGATTTTAAAAAACAGTGGAAGTAAGCTTTTCTTATTTCCGGACGAATGCGCAAACTATAGAAAGTCGTTATGACGTAGAATGTGCATACTATGTAGATTCCATTTATGAAATAAAACACATTTTCTAAAAACTCGTGTTTTTTAAGAAATCATGTAAACCTTCTTGAAGCTGTGATTTTAAAAAACGGGGGAAGTAAGCTATTATTATTTTCAAACGCAAGCGCAAACTATAGAAAGTCGTTATGACGTAGAATGTGCATACTTTGTTGATTCCATTTATGAAATAAAACACATTTTCTAAAAACTCGTGTTTTTTAATAAATCATGTAAACCTTCTAGAAGCTGTGATTTTAAAAAACGGTGGAAGTAACCTTTTGTTATTTCCAAATGCATGCGCAAACTATAGAAAGTCGTTATGACGTAGAATGTGCATACTTTGTTGATTCCATTTATTTAATAAAACACATTTTCTAAAAACTCGTGTTTTTTAAGAAATCATGTAAACCTTCTAGAAGTTGTGATTTAAAAAACGGGGGAAGTAAGCTTTTCTTATTTCCAAACTCAAGCGCAAACTATTGAAAGTTGTTATGACGTAGAATGTGCATACTTTGTTGATTCCATTTATTTAATAAAACACATTTTCTAAAAACTTGAGTTTTTTAAGAAATCATGTAAACCTTCTAGAAGCTGTGATTTTAAAAAACGGTGGAAGTAAGCTTTTCTTTTTTCCAGATGCATGCGCAAACTATAGAAAGCCGTTATGACGTAGAATGTGCATACTTTGTTGATTCCATTTATGAAATAAAACACATTTTCTAAAAACTCGTGTTTTATACGAAATTATGTAAACCATCTAGAAGCTGTGATTTTAAAAAAAGGTGGAAGTAAGCTTTTCTTATTTCTAGACGCATGCGCAAACTATAGAAAGTCGTTATGACGTAGAATGTGCATAATTTGTTGATTCCATTTATGAAATAAAACACATTTTCTAAAAACTCGTGTTTTTTAAGAAATCATGTAAACTTTCTAGAAGCTGTGATTTTAAAAAACGGGGGAAGTAAGCTTTTCTTATTTCCAAACGCAAGCGCAAACTATAGAGAGTCGTTATGACGTAGAATGTGCATACTTTGTTGATTCCATTTATGAAATAAAACACATTTTCTAAAAACTTGTGTTTTTTACGAAATCATGTAAACCTTCTTGAAGCTGTGATTTTAAAAAATGGGGGAAGTAAGCTTTTCTTATTTCAAAACACATGCGCAAACTATAGAAAGTCGTTATGACGTAGAATGTGCATACTTTGTAGATTCCATTTATGAAATAAAACACATTTTCTAAAAACTCGTGTTTTGTAAGAAATCATGTAAACCTTTTAGAAGCTGTGATTTTAAAAAACGGGGGAAGTAAGCTTTTCTTAATTTCAAACGGATGCGCAAACTATAGAAAGTCGTTATGACGTAGAATGTGCATACTTTTTTGATTCCATTTATGAAATAAAACACATTTTCTGAAAACTCGTGTCTTTTAAGAAATCACGTAAACCTTCTAGAAGATGTCATTTTAAAAAACGGGGGAAGTAATCTTTTCTTATTTCCAAACGCATGTGCGAACTATAGAAAGTCATTATGACGTAGAATGTGCATACTTTGTAGATTCCATTTATCAAATAAAACACATTTTCTAAAAACTCGTGTTTTTTATGAAATCATGTAAACCTTCTAGAAGTTGTGATTTTAAAAAACGGTGGAAGTAAGCTTTTCTTATTTCCGGACGAATGCGCAAACTATAGAAAGTCGTTATGACGTACAATGTGCATTCTTTGTAGATTCCATTTAGGAAATAAAACACATTTTCTAAAAACTCGTGTTTTTTAAGAAATCATGTAAACCTTCTAGAAGCTGTGATTTTAAAAAATGGGGGAAGTAAGCTTTTCTTATTTCCAAAAGCAAGCGCAAACTATAGAAATTCGTTATCACGTAGAATGTGCATACTTTGTTGATTCCATTTATGAAATAAAACACATTTTCTAAAAACTCGTGTTTTTTAATAAATCATGTAAACCTTCTAGAAGCCGTGATTTTAAAAAATGATGGAAGTAAGTTTTTCTTATTTCCAAATGCATGCGCAAACTATAGAAAGTCGTTATGACGTAGAATGTGCATACTTTGTTGATTCCATTTATTTAATAAAACACATTTTCTAAAAACTCGTGTTTTTTAAGAAATCATGTAAACCTTCTAGAAGCTGTGATTTTAGAAAACGGGGGAAGTAAGCTTTTCTTATTTCCAAACTCATGCGCAAACTATAGAAAGTTGTTATGACGTAGAATGTGCATACTTTGTTGATTCCATTTATTTAATAAAACACATTTTCTAAAAACTCGTGTTTTTTAAGAAATCATGTAAACCGTCTAGAAGCTGTGATTTTAAAATACGGTGGAAGTAAGCTTTTCTTATTTCCAGATGCATGCGCAAACTATAGAAAGTGGTTATGACGTAGAATGTGCATACTTTGTTGATTCCATTTATGAAATGAAACACATTTTCTAAAAACTCGTGTTTTTTACGAAATTATGTAAACCTTCTAGAAGCTGTGATTTTAAAAAAAGGTGGAAGTAAGCTTTTCTTATTTCCAGACGCATGCGCAAACTATAGAATGTCGTTATGACGTAGAATGTGCATACTTTGTTGATTCCATTTATGAAATAAAACACATTTTCTAAAAACTCGTGTTTTTTAATAAATCATGTAAACCTTCTAGAAGCTGTGATTTTAAAAAATGGGGGAAGTAATCTTTTCTTATTTCCAAACGCATGTGCGAACTATAGAAAGTCATTATGACGTAGAATGTGCATACTTTGTAGATTCCATTTATCAAATAAAACACATTTTCTAAAAACTCGTGTTTTTTATGAAATCATGTAAACCTTCTAAAAGTTGTGATTTTAAAAAACGGTGGAAGTAAGCTTTTCTTATTTCCGAACGAATGCGCAAACTATAGAAAGTCGTTATAACGTAGAATGCGCATACTTTGTAGATTCCATTTATGAAATAAAACACATTTTCTAAAAACTCGTGTTTTTTAAGAAATCATGTAAACCTTCTAGAAGCTGTGATTTTAAAAAATGGGGGAAGTAAGCTTTTCTTATTTCCAAAAGCAAGCGCAAACTATAGAAAGTCGTTATGACGTAGAATGTGCATACTTTGTTGATTCCATTTATGAAATAAAACACATTTTCTAAAAACTCGTGTTTTTTAATAAATCATGTAAACCTTCTAGAAGCTGTGATTTTAAAAAACGGTGGAAGTAAGTTTTTCTTATTTCCAAACGCATGCGCAAACTACAGAAAGTCGTTATGACGTAGAATGTGCATACTTTGTTGATTCCATTTATTTAATAAAACACATTTTCTAAAAACGCGTGTTTTTTAAGAAATCATGTAAACCTTCTAGAAGCTGTGATTTTAGAAAACGGGGGAAGTAAGCTTTTCTTATTTCCAAACTCATGCGCAAACTATAGAAAGTTGTTATGACGTAGAATGTGCATACTTTGTTGATTCCATTTATTTAATAAAACACATTTTCTAAAAACTCGTGTTTTTTAAGAAATCATGTAAACCGTCTAGAAGCTGTGATTTTAAAATACGGTGGAAGTAAGCTTTTCTTATTTCCAGACGCATGCGCAAACTATAGAAAGTGGTTATGACGTAGAATGTGCATACTTTGTTGATTCCATTTATGAAATGAAACACATTTTCTAAAAACTCGTGTTTTTTACGAAATCATGTAAACCTTCTAGAAGCTGTGATTTTAAAAAAGGGTGGACGTAAGCTTTTCTTATTTCCGGACGAATGCGAAAACTGCAGAAATTCGTTATGACATAGAATGTGCATACTTTGTTGATTCCATTTATGAAATAAAACACATTTTCTAAAAATTCGTGTTTTTTAAGAAATCATGTAAACCTTCTAGAAGCTGTGATTTTAAAAAACGGGGGATGTAAGCTTTTCTTATTTCCAGACGCATGCGCAAACTATAGAAAGTCGTTATGACGTAGAATGTGCATACTTTGTTGATTCCATTTATGAAATAAAACACATTTTCTAAAAAGTCGTGTTTTTTAAGAAATCATGTAAACCTTCTAGAAGCTGTGATTTTAAAAAACGGAGGAAGTAAGCTTTTCTTATTTCCAAACGCAAGCGCAAACTATAGAAAGTCGTTATGACGTAGAATGTGCATACTTTGTTGATTCCATTTATGAAATAAAACACATTTTCTAAAAACTCGTGTTTTTTACGAAACCATGTAAACCTTCTAGAAGCTGTGATTTTAAAAAACGGTGGAAGTAAGCTTTTCTTAACTCCAAACGCATGCGCAAACTATAGAAAGTCATTATGACGTAGAATGTGCATACTTTGTTGATTCCATTTATCAAATAAAACACATTTTCTAAAAACTCGTGTTTTTAAGAAATAATGTAAACCTTCTAGAAGCTGTGATTTTAAAAAACGGTGGAAGTAAGCTATTCTTATTTCCGGACGAATGCGCAAACTATAGAAAGTCATTATGACGTAGAATGTGCATACTTTGTAGATTCCATTGATGAAATAAAACACATTTTCTAAAAACTCGTGTTTTTTAAGAAATCATGTAAACCTTCTACAAGCTGTGATTTTAAAAAACGGGGGAAGTAAGCTTTTCTTATTTCGAAACGCATGCGCAAACTATAGAAAGTCGTTATGACGTAGAATGTGCATACTTTGTTGATTCCATTTATTTAATAAAACAAATTTTCTAAAAACTCGTGTTTTTTAAGAAATCATGTAAACCTTCTAGAAGCTGTGATTTTAGAAAACGGGGGAAGTAAGCTTTTCTTATTTCCAAACTCATGCACAAACTATAGAAAGTTGTTATGCGTAGAATGTGCATACTTTGTTGATTCCATTTATTTAATAAAACACATTTTCTAAAAACTCGTGTTTTTAAAGAAATCATGTAAACCTTCTAGAAGCTGTGATTTTAAAAAACGATGGAAGTAAGCTTTTCTTATTTCCAGAGCATGCGCAAACTATAGAAAGTCGTTATGACGTAGAATGTGCATACTTTGTTGATTCCATTTATGAAATAAAACACATTTTCTAAAAACTCGTGTTTTTTAAGAAATCTGTAAACCTTCTAGAAGCTGTGATTTTAAAACAAGGGGGAAGTAAGCTTTTCTTATTTCCAAACGCAAGCACAAACTATAGAAAGTCGTTATGACGTAGAATGTGCATACTTTGTTGATTCCATTTATGAAATAAAACACATTTTCTAAAAACTCGTGTTTTTTACGAAATCATGTAAACCTTCTTGAAGCTGTGATTTTAAAAAACGGGGGAAGTAAGCTTTTCTTATTTCCAGACGCATGCGCAAACTATAGAAAGTCGTTATGACGTAGAATGTGCATACTTTTTAGATTCCATTTGTGAAATAAAACACATTTTCTAAAAACTCGTGTTTTTTACGAAATTATGTAAACCTTCTAGAAGCTGTGATTTTAAAAAACGGGGGAAGTAAGCTTTTCTTATTTCCAAATGCATGCGCAAACTATAGAAAGTCATTATGACGTAGAATGTGCATACTTTGTAGATTCCATTTATGAAATAAAACACATTTTCTAAAAACTTGTGTTTTTTAAGAAATCATGTAAACGTTCTAGAAGCTGTGATTTTAAAAAACGGGGGAAGTAAGCTTTTCTTATTTCCGGACGCGTGCGCAAACAATAGAAATTCGTTATGACGTAGAATGTGCATAGTTTGTTGATTCCATTTATGAAATAAAACACATTTTCTAAAAACTCGTGTTTTTTAAAAAATCATGTAAACCTTTTAGAAGCTGTGATTTTAAAAAACGGTGGAAGTAAGCTTTTCTTATTTCCGGACGAATGCGAAAACTGCAGAAATTCGTTATGACATAGAATGTGCATACTTTGTTGATTCCATTTATGAAATAAAACACATTTTCTAAAAATTCGTGTTTTTTACGAAATCATGTAAACCTTTTAGAAGCTGTGATTTTAAAAAACGGTGGAAGTAAGCTTTTCTTATTTCCGGACGAATGCGAAAACTGCAGAAATTCGTTATGACATAGAATGTGCATACTTTGTTGATTCCATTTATGAAATAAAACACATTTTCTAAAAATTCGTGTTTTTTAAGAAATAATGTAAACCTTCTAGAAGCTGTGATTTTAAAAAACGGGGGATGTAAGCTTTTCTTATTTCCAGACGCATGCGCAAACTATAGAAAGTCGTTATGACGTAGAATGTGCATACTTTGTTGATTCCATTTATGAAATAAAACATATTTTCTAAAAAGTCGTGTTTTTTAAGAAATCATGTAAACCTTCTAGAAGCTGTGATTTTAAAAAACGGAGGAAGTAAGCTTTTCTTATTTCCAAACGCAAGCGCAAACTATAGAAAGTCGTTATGACGTAGAATGTGCATACTTTGTTGATTCCATTTATGAAATAAAACACATTTTCTAAAAACTCGTGTTTTTTACGAAACCATGTAAACCTTCTAGAAGCTGTGATTTTAAAAAACGGTGGAAGTAAGCTTTTCTTAACTCCAAACGCATGCGCAAACTATAGAAAGTCGTTATGACGTAGAATGTGCATACTTTGTTGATTCCATTTATCAAATAAAACACATTTTCTAAAAACTCGTGTTTTTAAGAAATAATGTAAACCTTCTAGAAGCTGTGATTTTAAAAAACGGTGGAAGTAAGCTTTTCTTATTTCCGGACGAATGCGCAAACTATAGAAAGTCATTATGACGTAGAATGTGCATACTTTGTAGATTCCATTGATGAAATAAAACACATTTTCTAAAAACTCGTGTTTTTTAAGAAATCATGTAAACCTTCTAAAAGCTGTGATTTTAAAAAACGGTGGAAGTAAGCTTTTCTTATTTCGAAACGGATGCGCAAACTATAGAAAGTCGTTATGACGTAGAATGTGCATACTTTGTTGATTCCATTTATTTAATAAAACACATTTTCTAAAAACTCATGTTTTTTAAGAAATCATGTAAACCTTCTAGAAGCTGTGATTTTAGAAAACGGGGGAAGTAAGCTTTTCTTATTTCCAAACTCATGCACAAACTATAGAAAGTTGTTATGATGTAGAATGTGCATACTTTGTTGATTCCATTTATTTAATAAAACACATTTTCTAAAAACTCGTGTTTTTTAAGAAATCATGTAAACCTTCTAGAAGCTGTGATTTTAAAAAACGATGGAAGTAAGCTTTTCTTATTTCCAGAGCATGCGCAAACTATAGAAAGTCGTTATGACATAGAATGTGCATACTTTGTTGATTCCATTTATGAAATAAAACACATTTTCTAAAAACTCGTGTTTTTTAAGAAATCATGTAAACCTTCTAGAAGCTGTGATTTTAAAACAAGGGGGAAGTAAGCTTTTCTTATTTCCAAACGCAAGCGCAAACTATAGAAAGTCGTTATGACGTAGAATGTGCATACTTTGTTGATTCCATTTATGAAATAAAACACATTTTCTAAAAACTCGTGTTTTTTACGAAATCATGTAAACCTTCTTGAAGCTGTGATTTTAAAAAACGGGGGAAGTAAGCTTTTCTTATTTCCAGACGCATGCGCAAACTATAGAAAGTCGTTATGACGTAGAATGTGCATACTTTTTAGATTCCATTTGTGAAATAAAACACATTTTCTAAAAACTCGTGTTTTTTACGAAATTATGTAAACCTTCTAGAAGCTGTGATTTTAAAAAACGGGGGAAGTAAGCTTTTCTTATTTCCAAATGCATGCGCAAACTATACAAAGTCATTATGACGTAGAATGTGCATACTTTGTAGATTCCATTTATGAAATAAACCACATTTTCTAAAAACTTGTGTTTTTTACGAAATCATGTAAACCTTCTAGAAGCTGTGATTTTAAAAAATGGGGGAATTAAGCGTTTCTTATTTCCGGACGCATGCGCAAACTATAGAAAGTCGTTATGACATAGAATGTGCATACTTTGTAGATTCCATTTATGAAATAAAACACATTTTCTAAAAACTCATATTTTTTACGAAATCATGTAAACCTTTTAGAAGCTGTGATTTTAAAAAACGGTGGAAGTAAGCTTTTCTTATTTCTGTTCGAATGCGCAAACTATGGAAAGTGGTTATGACGTAGAATGTGCATACTTTGTTGACTCCATTGATGAAATAAAACACATTTTCTAAAAACTCGTGTTTTTTACGAAATGATGTAAACCTTCTTGAAGCTGTGATTTTAAAAAACAGTGGAAGTAAGCTTTTCTTATTTCCGGATGCATGCGCAAACTATAGAAAGTCGTTATGATGTAGAATGTGCATACTTTGTTGATTCCATTTATGAAATAAAACACATTTTCTAAAAACTCGTGTTTTTTACGAAATCATGTAAACCTTCTAGAAGCTGTGATTTTAAAAAACGGGGGAAGTAAGCTTTTCTTATATCCAAACGCAAGCGCAAACTATAGAAAGTCGTTATGACGTAGAATGTGCATACTTTGTTGATTCCATTTATGAAATAAAACACATTTTCTAAAAACTCGTGTTTTTTACAAAATCATGTAGACCTTCTAGAAGTTGTGATTTTAAAAAAGGGTGGAAGTAACTTTTCTTATTTCCGGACGAATGCGCAAACTATACAAAGCCATTATGATGTAGAATGTGCATACTTTGTAGATTCCATTGATGAAATAAAACACATTTTGTAAAAACTCGTGTTTTTTTACGAAATCATGTAAACCTTCTAGAAGCTGCGATTTTAAAAAACGGTTGAAGTAAGCTTTTCTTATTTCCGGACAAATGCCAAAACTGCAGAAAGTCGTTATGACGTAGAATGTGCATACTTTTTTGATTCCATTGATGAAATAAAACACATTTTCTAAAAACTCGTGTTTTTTACGAAATCATGTAAACCTTCTAGAAGCTGTGATTTTAAAAAAGGGTGGAAGTAAGCTTTTCTTATTTCCGGACGAATGCGAAAACCGAAGAAAGTCGTTATGACGTAGAATGTGCATACTTTGTTGATTCCATTTATGAAAAAAAACACATTTTCTAAAAACTCGTGTTTTTTAAGAAATCATGTAAACCTTCTAGAAGCTGTGGTTTTAAAAAACGGGGGATGTAAGCTTTTCTTATTTCCAAACGCATGCGCAAACTATAGAAAGTCGTTATGACGTAGAATGTGCATACTTTGTTGATTCCAATTATGAAATAAAACACATTTTCTAAAAATTCGTGTTTTTTAATAAATCATGTAAACCTTCTAGAAGCTGTGATTTTAAAAAACGGTAGATGTAAGCTTTTCTTATTTCCGAACGCTTGCACAAACTATAGAAAGTCGTTATGACATAGAATGTGCATACTTTGTTGATTCCATTTATGAAATAAAACACATTTTCTAAAAACTCGTGTTTTTTAAGAAATCATGTAAACTTTCTAGAAGCTGTGATTTTAAAAAACGGGGGAAGTAAGCTTTTCTTATTTCCGGACGTATGCGCAAACTATAGAAAGTCGTTATGATGTAGAATGTGCATACTTTGTAGATTCCATTTATGAAATAAAACACATTTTCTAAAAACTCGTGTTTTTTAAGAAATCATGTAAACCTTCTAGAAGCTATGATTTTAAAAAACGGGGGAAGTAAGCTTTTCTTATTTCCGGATGAATGCTCAAACTATAGAAAGTTGTTATGACGTAGAATGTGCATACTTTGTTGATTCCATTTATGAAATAAAACACATTTTCTAAAAACTCGTGTTTTCTAAGAAATCATGTAAACCTTCTAGAAGCTGTGATTTTAAAAAACGGGGGGAAATAAGATTTTCTTATTTCCGGACGCATGCGCAAACTATAGAAATTCGTTATGATGTAGAATGTGCATACTTTGTAGATTCCATCTATGAAATAAAACACATTTTCTAAAAACTCGTGTTTTTTAAGAAATCATGTAAACCTTCTAGAACCTGTGATTTTAAAAAACGGGGGAAGTAAGCTTTTCTTATTTCCGGACGCATACGCAAACTATAGAAAGTCGTTATGACATAGAATGTGCATACTTTGTTGATTCCATTTATGAAATAAAACACATTTTCTAAAAACTCGTGTTTTTTAAGAAATCATGTAAACCTTCTAGAAGGTGTGATTTTAAAAAACAGGGGACATAAGCTTTTCTTATTTCCAAACGCATGCGCAAACTATAGAAAGTCGTTATGACGTAGAATGTGCATACTTTGTTGATTCCATTTATGAAATAAAACACATTTTCTAAAAACTCGTGTTTTTTAAGAAATCATGTAAACCTTCTAGAAGCTGTGATTTTAAAAAACGGGGGATGTAAGCTTTTCTTATTTCCAGACGCATGCGCAAACTATAGAAAGTCGTTATGACGTAGAATGTGCATACTTTGTTGATTCCATTTATGAAATAAAACACATTTTCTAAAAACTCGTGTTTTTTAAGAAATCATGTAAACCTTCTAGAAGCTGTAATTTTAGAAAACGGGGGAAGTAAGCTTTTCTTATTTCCAAACTCATGCGCAAACTATAGAAAGTTGTTATGACGTAGAATGTGCATACTTTGTTGATTCCATTTATTTAATAAAACACATTTTCTAAAAACTCGTGTTTTTTAAGAAATCATGTAAACAGTCTAGAAGCTGTGATTTTAAAATACGGTGGAAGTAAGCTTTTCTTATTTCCAGACGCATGCGCAAACTATAGAAAGTGGTTATGACGTAGAATGTGCATACTTTGTTGATTCCATTTATGAAATGAAACACATTTTCTAAAAACTCGTGTTTTTTACGAAATTATGTAAACCTTCTAGAAGCTGTGATTTTAAAAAAAGGTGGAAGTAAGCTTTTCTTATTTCCAGACGCATGCGCAAACTATAGAAAGTCGTTATGACGTAGAATGTGCATAATTTGTTGATAACATTTATGAAATAAAACACATTTTCTAAAAACTCCTGTTTTTTAAGAAATCATGTAAACCTTCTAGAAGCTGTGATTTTAAAAAAAGGGGGAAGTAAGCTTTTCTTATTTGCAAAAGCAAGCGCAAACTATAGAAAGTCGTTATGACGTAGAATGTGCATACTTTGTTGACTCCATTGATGAAATAAAACACATTTTCTAAAAACTCGTGTTTTTTACGAAATGATGTAGACCTTCTAGAAGTTGTGATTTTAAAAAAGGGTGGAAGTAACTTTTCTTATTTCCGGACGAATGTGCAAACTATACAAAGCCATTATGATGTAGAATGTGCATACTTTGTAGATTCCATTGATGAAATAAAACACATTTTCTAAAAACTCGTGTTTTTTACGAAATCATGTAAACCTTCTAGAAGCTGCGATTTTAAAAAACGGTTGAAGTAAGCTTTTCTTATTTCCGGACAAATGCCAAAACTGCAGAAAGTCGTTATGACGTAGAATGTGCATACTTTGTTGATTCCATTGATGAAATAAAACACATTTTCTAAAAACTCGTGTTTTTTACGAAATCATGTAAACCTTCCAGAAACTGTGATTTTAAAAAAGGGTGGAAGTAAGCTTTTCTTATTTCCGGACGAATGCGAAAACTAAAGAAAGTCGTTATGACATAGAATGTGCATACTTTGTTGATTCCATTTATGAAAAAAAACACATTTTCTAAAAACTCGTGTTTTTTAAGAAATCATGTAAACCTTCTAGAAGCTGTGATTTTAAAAAACGGGGGATGTAAGCTTTTCTTATTTCCAAACGCATGCGCAAACTATAGAAAGTCGTTATGACGTAGAATGTGCATACTTTGTTGATTCCAATTATGAAATAAAACACATTTTCTAAAAACTCGTGTTTTTTAATAAATCATGTAAACCTTCTAGAAGCTGTGATTTTAAAAAACGGTAGATGTAAGCTTTTCTTATTTCCGAACGCTTGCACAAACTATAGAAAGTCGTTATGACATAGAATGTGCATACTTTGTTGATTCCATTTATGAAATAAAACACATTTTCTAAAAACTCGTGTTTTTTAAGAAATCATGTAAACTTTCTAGAAGCTGTGATTTTAAAAAACGGGGGAAGTAAGCTTTTCTTATTTCCGGACGTATGCGCAAACTATAGAAAGTCGTTATGATGTAGAATGTGCATACTTTGTAGATTCCATTTATGAAATACAACACATTTTCAAAAAACTCGTGTTTTTTAAGAAATCATGTAAACCTTCTAGAAGCTGTGATTTTAAAAAACGGGGGAAGTAAGCTTTTCTTATTTCCAAATGCAAGCGCAAACTATAGAAAGTCATTATGACGTAGAATGTGCATACTGTGTTGATTCAATTTATGAAATAAAACACATTTTCTAAAAACTCGTGTTTTTTACAAAATCATGTAAACCTTCTAGACGCTGTGATTTTAAAAAAGGGTGGAAGTAAGCTTTTCTTATTTCCGGACGAATGCGAAAACTGCAGAAAGTCGTTATGATATAGAATGTGCTTACATTGTTGATTCCATTTATGAAATAAAACACATTTTCTAAAAACTCGTGTTTTTTAAGAAATCATGTAAACCTTCTAGAAGCTGTGATTTTAAAAAACGGGGGATGTAAGCTTTTCTTATTTCCAGACGCATGTGCAAACTATAGAAAGTCGTTATGACGTAGAATGTGCATACTTTGTTGATTCCATTTAAGAAATAAAACACATTTTCTAAAAACTCGTGTTTTTTAAGAAATCATGTAAACCTTCTAGAAGTTGTGATTTTAAAAAACGGAGGAAGTAAGCTTTTCTTATTTCTGGACGAATGCGCAAACTATGGAAAGTGGTTATGACGTAGAATGTGCATACTTTGTTGACTCCATTGATGAAATAAAACACATTTTCTAAAAACTCGTGTTTTTTACGAAATGATGTAAACCTTCTTGGGGCTGTGATTTTAAAAAACGGTGGAAGTAAGCTTTTCTTATTTCCGGATGCATGCCCAAACTATAGAAAGTCGTTATGATGTAGAATGTGCATACTTTGTTGATTCCATTTATGAAATAAAACACATTTTCTAAAAACTCGTGTTTTTTACGAAATCATGTAAACCTTCTAGAAGCTGTGATTTTAAAAAACGTCGGAAGTAAGCTTTTCTTATATCCAAACGCAAGCGCAAACTATAGAAAGTCGTTATGGCGTAGAATGTGCATACTTTGTTGATTCCATTTATGAAATAAAACACATTTTCTAAAAACTCGTGTTTTTTACAAAATCATGTAGACCTTCTAGAAGTTGTGATTTTAAAAAAGGGTGGAAGTAAGATTTTCTTATTTCCGGACGAATGCGCAAACTATACAAAGCCATTATGATGTAGAAAGTGCATACTTTGTAGATTCCATTGATGAAATAAAACACATTTTCTAAAAACTCGTGTTTTTTACGAAATCATGTAAACCTTCTAGAAGCTGTGATTTTAAAAAACGGTTGAAGTAAGCTTTTCTTATTTCCGGACAAATGCCAAAACTGCAGAAAGTCATTATGACGTAGAATGTGCATACTTTGTTGATTCCATTTATGAAAAAAAACACATTTTCTAAAAACTCGTGTTTTTTAAGAAATCATGTAAACCTTCTAGAAGCTGTGATTTTAAAAAACGGGGGATGTAAGCTTTTCTTATTTCCAAACGCATGCGCAAACTATAGAAAGTCGTTATGACGTAGAATGTGCATACTTTGTTGATTCTATTTATGAAATAAAACACATTTTCTAAAAACTCTTGTTTTTTAATAAATCATGTAAACCTTCTAGAAGCTGTGATTTTAAAAAACGGTAGATGTAAGCTTTTCATATTTCGAAACGCTTGCACAAACTATAGAAAGTCGTTATGACATAGAATGTGCATACTTTGTTGATTCCATTTATGAAATAAAACACATTTTCTAAAAACTCGTGTTTTTTAAGAAATCATGTAAACTTTCTAGAAGCTGTGATTTTAAAAAACGGTGGAAGTAAGCTTTTCTTATTTCCGGACGCATGCGCAAACTATAGAAAGTCGTTATGACATAGAATGTGCATACTTTGTAGATTCCATTTATGAAATAAAACACATTTTCTAAAAACTCGTGTTTTTTAAGAAACCATGTAAACCTTCTAGAAGCTGTGATTTTAAAAAACGGTGGAAGTAAGCTTTTCTTATTTCCAGATGAATGCTCAAACTATAGAAAGTCGTTATGACGTAGAATGTGCATACTTTGTTGATTCCATTTATGAAATAAAACAAATTTTCTAAAAACTCGTGTTTTCTAAGAAATCATGTAAACCTTTTAGAAGCTGTGATTTTAAAAAACGGGGGAAATAAGCTTTTCTTATTTCCGGACGCATGCGCAAACTATAGAAATTCGTTATGATGTAGAATGTGCATACTTTGTAAATTCCATCTATGAAATAAAACACATTTTCTAAAAACTCGTGTTTTTTAAGAAATCATGTAAACCTTCTAGAACCTGTAATTTTAAAAAACGGGGGAAGTAAGATTTTCTTATTTCCGGACGCATACGCAAACTATAGAAATTCGTTATGACATAGAATGTGCATACTTTCTTGATTCCATTTATGAAATAAAACACATTTTCTAAAAACTCGTGTTTTTTAAGAAATCATGTAAACCTTCTAGAAGGTGTGATTTTAAAAAACGGGGGAAGTAAGCTTTTCTTATTTCCAAACGCAAGCGCAAACTATAGAAAGTCATTATGACGTAGAATGTGCATACTGTGTTGATTCCATTTATGAAATAAAACACATTTTCTAAAAACTCGTGTGTTTTACGAAATCATGTAAACCTTCTAAAAGCTGTGATTTTAAAAAACGGTGGAAATAAGCTTTTCTTATTTCCGGACGAATGCTCAAACTATAGAAATTCGTTATGACGTAGAATGTGCATACTTTGTAGATTCCATTTATGAAATGGAACACATTTTCTAAAAACTCATGTGTTTTAAGAAACCATGTAAACCTTCTAGAAGCTGTGATTTTAAAAAACGGGGGAAGTAAGCTTTTCTTAATTCCGGACGCATGCGCAAACTATAGAAAGTCGTTATGACATAGAATGTGCATACTTTGTTGATTCCATTTATGAAATAAAACACATTTTCTAAAAACTCATGTTTTTTAAGAAATCATGTAAACCTTCTAGAAGCTGTGATTTTAAAAAACGGGGGAAGTAAGCTTTTCTTATTTCCAAACGCAAGCGCAAACTATAGAAAGTCATTATGACGTAGAATGTGCATACTTTGTTGATTCCATTTACGAAATAAAACACATTTTCTAAAAACTCGTGTTTTTTACGAAATCATGTAAACCTTCTAAAAGCTTTGATTTTAAAAAACGGTGGAAGTAAGCTTTTCTTATTTCCGGACGAATGCTCAAACTATAGAAAGTCGTTACGACATAGAATGTGCATACTTTGTTCATTCCATTTATGAAATAAAACAAATTTTCTAAAAACTCGTGTTTTTTAAGAAATCATGTAAACCTTCTAGAAGCTGTGATTTTAAAAAACGGTGGAAGTAAGCTTTTCTTATTTCCGGACGCATGCGCAAACTATAGAAAGTCGTTATGACGTAGAATGTGCATACTTTGTTGATTCCATTGATGAAATAAAACACATTTTCTAAAAACTCATGTTTTTTACGAAATCATGTAAACCTTCTAGAAGCTGTGATTTAAAAAACGGGGGAAGTAAGCTTTTCTTATTTCCAAACGCAAGCGCAAACTATAGAAAGTCATTATGACGTAGAATGTGCATACTTTGTTGATTCCATTTATGAAATAAAACACATTTTCTAAAAACTCGTGTTTTTTACGAAATCATGTAAACCTTCTAAAAGCTGTGATTTTAAAAAACGGTGGAAGTAAGCTTTTCTTATTTCCGGACGAATGCTCAAACTATAGAAAGTCGTTACGACGTAGAATGTGCATACTGTGTTGATTCCATTTATGAAATAAAACAAATTTTCTAAAAACTCGTGTTTTTTAAGAAATCATGTAAACCTTCTAGAAGCTGTGATTTTAAAAAACGGTGGAAGTAAGCTTTTCTTATTTCCGGACGCATGCGCAAACTATAGAAAGTCGTTATGATGTAGAATGTGCATACTTTGTTGATTCCATTGATGAAATAAAACACATTTTCTAAAAACTCATGTTTTTTACGAAATCATGTAAACCTTCTAGAAGCTGTGATTTTAAAAAACGGTGCAAGTAAGCTTTTCTTATTTCTGGACGACTACGCAAACTATAGAAAGTCGTTATGACGTAGAATGTGCATACTTTGTTGATTCCATTTATGAAATAAAACACATTTTCTAAAAACTTGTGTTTATTAAGAAATCATGTAAACCTTCTAGAAGCTGTGATTTTAAAAAACGGTGGAAGTAAGCTTTTCTGATTTCCGGATGCATGCGCAAACTATAGAAAGTCGTTATGACGTAGAATGTGCATACTTTGTAGATTCCATTTATGAAATAAAACACATTTTCTAAACACTCGTGTTTTTTACGAAATCATGTAAACCTTCTAGAAGCTGTGATTTTAAAAAACGGGGGAAGTAAGCTTTTATTATTTCTGGACGCGTGCGCAAACTATAGAAAGTCATTATGACGTAGAATGTGCATACTTTGTAGATTCCATTTATGAAATAAAACACATTTTCTAAAAACTCGTGTTTTTTAAGAGGTCATGTAAACCTTCTAGAAGCTATGATTTTAAAAAACGGGGGAAGTAAGCTTTTCTTATTTCCAAACGCAAGCGCAAACTATAGAAAGTCGTTATGACGTAGAATGTGCATACTTTGTTGATTCCATTTATGAAATAAAACACATTTTCTAAAAACTCGTGTTTTTTACGAAATCATGTAAACCTTCTAGAAGCTGTGATTTTAAAAAACGGTGGAAGTAAGCTTTTCTTATTTCTGGATGCATGCACAAACTATAGAAAGTCGTTATGACGTAGAATGTGCATACTTTGTAGATTCCATTTATGAAATAAAACACATTTTCTAAAAACTCGTGTTTTTTACGAAATCATGTAAACCTTCTAGAAGTTGTTATTTAAAAAACGGGGGAAGTAAGCTTTTCTTATTTCTGGACGCATGCGCAAACTATAGAAAGTCGTTATGACGTAGAATGTGCATACTTTGTTGATTCCATTTATGAAATAAAACACATTTTCTAAAAACTCGTGTTTTTTAAGAAATCATGTAAACTTTCTAGAACCTGTGATTTTAAAAAACGGGGGATTCATCATTTCTTATTTCCAAACGCATGCGCAAACTATAGAAAGTCGTTATGACATAGAATGTGCATACTTTGTTGATTCCATTTATTAAATAAAACACATTTTCTAAAAACTCGTGTTTTTTAAGAAATCATGTAAACCTTCTAGAAGCTGTGATTTTAAAAAACAGGGGAAATAAGCTTTTCTTAATTCCGGACGCATGCGCAAACTATAGAAATTCGTTATGATGTAGAATGTGCATACTTTGTACATTCCATTTATGAAATAAAACACATTTTTTAAAAACTCGTGTTTTTTAAGAAATCATGTAAACCTTCTAGAAGCTGTGATTTTAAAAAACGGGGGATGTAAGCATTTCTTATTTCCAAACGCAAGCGCAAACTATAGAAAGTCATTATGACGTAGAATGTGCATACTTTGTTGATTCCATTTATGAAATAAAACACATTTTCTAAAAACTCGTGTTTTTTACGAAATCATGTAAACCTTCTAGAAGCTGTGATTTTAAAAAACGGTGGAAGTAAGCTTTTCTTATTTCCGGACGAATGCGCAAACTATAGAAAGTCGTTATGACGTAGAATGAGCATACTTTGTTGATTCCATTGATGAAATAAAACACATTTTCAAAAAACTCATGTTTTTTACGAAATCATGTAAACCTTCTAGAAGCTGTGATTTTAAAAAACGGTGGAAGTAAGCTTTTCCTATTTCCGGACGAATGCGAAAACAGTAGAAAGTCATTATGATGTAGAATGTGCATACTTTGTTGATTCCATTTAAGAAATAAAACACATTTTCTAAAAACTCATGTTTTTTAAGAAGTCATGTAAACCTTCTAGAAGCTGTGGTTTTAAAAAACGGGGGAAGTAAGCTTTTCTTATTTCCAAACGCAAGCGCAAACTATAGAAAGTCGTTATGACGTAGAATGTGCATACTTTGTTGATTCCATTTATGAAATAAAACACATTTTCTAAAAACTCATGTTATTTACGAAATCATGTAAACCTTCTAGAAGCTGTGATTTTGAAAAACGGTGGAAGTAAGCTTTTCTTATTTCCGGACGAATGCGCAAACTATAGAAATTCGTTATGACGTAGAATGTGCATACTTTGTCGATTCCATTGATGAAATAAAACACATTTTCTAAAAACTCGTGTTTTTTAAGAAATCATGTAAACCTTCTAGAAGCTGTGATTTAAAAAAAGGGGGAAGTAAGCTTTTCTTATTTCCGGAAGCATGCGCAAACTATAGAAAGTCATTATGATGTAGAATGTGCATACTTTGTAGATTCCATTGATGTAATAAAACACATTTTCTAAAAACTCGTGTTTTTTACGAAATGATGTAAACCTTCTAGTAGCTGTGATTTTAAAAAAGGGTGGAAGTAAGCTTTTCTTATTTCAGGACAAATGCGAAAACTGCAGAAAGTCGTTATGACGTAGAATGTGGATACTTTGTTGATTCCATTTATGAAATAAAACACATTTTCTAAAAACTCGTGTTTTTTAAGAAATCATGTAAACCTTCTAGAAGCTGTGATTTTAAAAAACGGGGGATGTAAGCTTTTCTTATTTCCAAATGCTTGCGCAAACTATAGAAAGTCGTTATGACGTAGAATGTGCATACTTTGTTGATTCCATTTATGAAATAAAACACATTTTCTAAAAACTCGTGTTTTTTAATAAATCATGTAAACCTTCTAGAAGCTATGATTTTAAAAAACGGGAGATGTAAGTTTTTCTTATTTCCAAACGCATGCGCGAACTATAGAAAGTCGTTATGACATACAATGTGCATACTTTGTTGATTCCATTTATGAAATAAAACACATTTTCTAAAAACTCGTGTTTTTTAAGAATTCATGTAAACCTTCTAGAAGCTGTGATTTTAAAAAATGGGGGAAGTAAGCTTTTCTTATTTCCGGACGCATGCGCAAACTATAGAAATTCGTTATGATGTAGAATGTGCATACTTTGTAGATTCAATTTATGAAATAAAACACATTTTCTAAAAACTCGTGTTTTTTAAGAAATCATGTAAACCTTCTAGAAGCTGCGATTTTAAAAAATGGGGGATGTAAGCTTTTCTTATTTCCGGACGCATGCGCAAACTATAGAAAGTCGTTATGACGTAGAATGTGCATACTTTGTAGATTCCATTTATGAAATAAAACACATTTTCTAAAAGCTCGTGTTTTTTAAGAAATCATGTAAACCTTCTAGAAGCTGTGATTTTAAAAAACGGTGGAAGTAAGCTTTTCTTATTTCCGGACGAATGCGCAAACTATAGAAAGTCGTTATGACGTAGAATGTGCATAATTTGTACATTCCATTGATGAAATAAAACACATTTTCTAAAAACTCATGTTTTTTAAGAAATCATGTAAACCTCCTAGAAGCTGTGATTTTAAAAAACGAGGGAAGTAAGCTTTTCTTGTTTCCAAACGCAAGCGCAAACTATAGAAAGTCGTTATGACGTAGAATGTGCATACTTTGTTGATTCCATTTATGAAATAAAACACATTTTCTAAAAACTCATGTTTTTTAATAAATCATGTAAACCTTCTAGAAGCTGTGATTTTAAAAAATGGTGGAAGTAAGCTTTTCTTATTTCCAAACGCATGCGCAAACTATAGAAAGTCGTTATGACGTAGAATGTGCATACTTTGTTGATTCCATTTATTTAATAAAACACATTTTCTAAAAACTAGTGTTTTTTAAGAAATCATGTAAACCTTCTAGAAGCTGTGATTTAAAAAACGGGGGAAGTAAGCTTTTCTTATTTCCAAACTCATGCGCAAACTATAGAAAGTTGTTATGACGTAGAATGTGCATACTTTGTTGATTCCATTTATTTAATAAAACACATTTTCTAAAAACTCGTGTTTTTTAAGATATCATGTAAACCTTCTAGAAGCTGTGATTTTAAAAAACGATGGAAGTAAGCTTTTCTTATTTCCAGACGCATGCGCAAACTATAGAAAGTCGTTATGACTTAGAATGTGAATACTTTGTTGATTCCATTTATGAAATAAAATACATTTTCTAAAAACTTGTGTTTTTTACGAAATCATGTAAACTTTCTTGAGGCTGTGATTTTAAAAAACGGGGGAAGTAAGCTTTTTTTATTTCCAAACGCATGCGCAAACTATAGAAAGTCGTTATGATGTAGAATGTGCATACTTTGTAGATACCATTAATGAAATAAAACACATATTCTAAAAACTTGTGCTTTTAAGAAATCATGTAAACCTTCTAGAAGCTGTGATTTTAAAAAACGGGGGAAGTAAGCGTTTCTTATTTCCGGACGCATGCGCAAACTATAGAAAGTCGTTATGACGTAGAATGTGCATACTTTGTTGATTCCATTGATGAAATAAAACAGATTTTCTAAAAACTCGTGTTTTTTACGAAATTATGTAAACCTTCTAGAAGCTGTGATTTTGAAAAACGGCGGAAGTAAGCTTTTCTTATTTCCGGATGCATGCCCAAACTATAGAAAGTCGTTATGATGTAGAATGTTCATACTTTGTTGATTCCATTTATGAAATAAAACACATTTTCTAAAAACTCGTGTTTTTTACGAAATCATGTAAACCTTCTAGAAGCTGTGATTTTAAAAAACGGCGGAAGTAAGCTTTTCTTATATCCAAACGCAAGCGCAAACTATAGAAAGTCGTTATGACGTAGAATGTGCATACTTTGTTGATTCCATTTATGAAATAAAACACATTTTCTAAAAACTCGTGTTTTTTACAAAATCATGTAGACCTTCTAGAAGTTGTGATTTTAAAAAAGGGTGGAAGTAAGCTTTTCTTATTTCCGGACGAATGCGCAAACTATACAAAGCCATTATGATGTAGAAAGTGCATACTTTGTAGATTCCATTGATGAAATAAAACACATTTTCTAAAAACTCGTGTTTTTTACGAAATCATGTAAACCTTCTAAAAGCTGTGATTTTAAAAAACGGTTGAAGTAAGCTTTTCTTATTTCCGGACAAATGCCAAAACTGCAGAAAGTCGTTATGACGTAGAATGTGCATACTTTGTTGATTCCATTTATGAAAAAAAACACATTTTCTAAAAACTCGTGTTTTTTAAGAAATCATGTAAACCTTCTAGAAGCTGTGATTTTAAAAAACGGGGGATGTAAGCTTTTCTTATTTCCAAACGCATGCGCAAACTATAGAAAGTCGTTATGACGTAGAATGTGCATACTTTGTTGATTCTATTTATGAAATAAAACACATTTTCTAAAAACTCGTGTTTTTTAATAAATCATGTAAACCTTCTAGAAGCTGTGATTTTAAAAAACGGTAGATGTAAGCTTTTCATATTTCGAAACGCTTGCACAAACTATAGAAAGTCGTTATGACATAGAATGTGCATACTTTGTTGATTCCATTTATGAAATAAAACACATTTTCTAAAAACTCGTGTTTTTTAAGAAATCATGTAAACTTTCTAGAAGCTGTGATTTTAAAAAACGGGGGAAGTAAGCTTTTCTTATTTCCGGACGTATGCGCAAACTATAGAAAGTCGTTATGATGTAGAATGTGCATACTTTGTAGATTCCATTTATGAAATAAAACACATTTTCTAAAAACTCGTGTTTTTTAAGAAACCATGTAAACCTTCTAGAAGCTGTGATTTTAAAAAACGGGGGAAGTAAGCTTTTCTTATTTCCGGATGAATGCTCAAACTATAGAAAGTCGTTATGACGTAGAATGTGCATACTTTGTTGATTCCATTTATGAAATAAAACAAATTTTCTAAAAACTCGTGTTTTCTAAGAAATCATGTAAACCTTCTAGAAGCTGTGATTTTAAAAAACGGGGGAAATAAGCTTTTCTTATTTCCGGACGCATGCGCAAACTATAGAAAGTCGTTATGACGTAGAATGTGAATACTTTGTTGATTCCATTTATGAAATAAAATACATTTTCTAAAAACTTGTGTTTTTTACGAAATCATGTAAACTTTCTTGAGGCTGTGATTTTAAAAAACGGGGGAAGTAAGCTTTTTTTATTTCCAAACACATGCGCAAACTATAGAAAGTCGTTATGATGTAGAATGTGCATACTTTGTTGATTCCATTTATGAAATAAAACACATTTTCTAAAAACTCGTGTTTTTTAAGAAATCATGTAAACCTTCTAGAAGCTGTGATTTTAAAAAACGGCGGAAGTAAGCTTTTCTTATTTCTAAACGCAAGAGCAAACTATAGAAAGTCGTTATGACGTATAATGTGCATACTTTGTTGATTCCATTTATGAAATAAAACACATTTTTTAAAAACTCGTGTTTTTTACAAAATCATGTAAACCTTCTAGAAGCTGTGATTTTAAAAAACGGTGGAAGTAAGCTTTTCTTATTTCCGGACCAATGTGAAAACTGCAGAAAGTCGTTATGACGTAGAATGTGCATACTTTGTTGATTCCATTTATGAAATAAAACATATTTTCTAAAAACTCGTGTTTTTTAAGAAGTCATGTAAACCTTTTAGAAGCTCTGATTTTAAAAAACGGGGGAAGTAAGATTTTCTTATTTCCAAACGCAAGCGCAAACTATAGAAATTCGTTATGACGTAGAATGTGAAAGTCGTTATGACGTAGAATGTGCATACTTTGTTGATTCCATTTATGAAATAAAACACATTTTCTAAACACTCGTGTTTTTTACGAAATCATGTAAACCTTCTAGAAGCTGTGATTTTGAAAAACGGTGGAAGTAAGATTTTCTTATTTCCAGACGAATGCGCAAACTATAGAAAGTCGTTATGACGTGGAATGTGCATACTTTGTCAATTCCATTGATGAAATAAAACACATTTTCTAAAAACTCGTGTTTTTTACGAAACCATGTAAACCTTCTAGAAGCTGTGATTTTAAAAAACGGTGGAAGTAAGATTTTCTTATTTCCGGACGAATGCGAAAACTGTAGAAATTTGTTATGACGTAGAATGTGCATACTTTGGTGATTCCATTTATTTAATAAAACACATTTTTTAAAAACTCATGTTTTTTAAGAAATCATGCAAAACTTCTAGAATCTGTGATTTTAAAAAACGGGGGAGGTAAGCTTTTCTTATTTCCGGACGCATGCGCAAACTATAGAAAGTCGTTATGACATAGAATGTGCATACTATGTTGATTCCATTTATGAAATAAAACACATTTTCTAAAAACTCGTGTTTTTTAAGAAGTCATGTAAACCTTCTAGAAGCTGTGATTTTAAAAAATGGTGGAAGTAAGCTTTTCTTATTTCCGGACGCATGCGCAAACTATAGAAAGTCGTTATGACGTAGAATGTGCATACTTTGTTGATCCCATTTATGAAATAAAACACATTTTCTAAAAACTCGTGTTTTTTAAGAAATCATGTAAACCTTCTAGAAGCTGTGATTTTAAAAAACGGGGGATGTAAGCTTCTCTTATTTCCAAACGCATGCGCAAACTATAGAAAGTCATTATGACGTAGAATGTGCATACTTTGTTGATTCCATTTATGAAATAAAACACATTTTCTAAAAACTCGTGTTTCTTAAGAAATCATGTAAACCTTCTAGAAGCTGTGATTTTAAAACAAGGGGTAAGTAAGCTTTTCTTATTTCCAAACGCAAGCGCAAACTATAGAAATTCGTTAAGACGTAGAATGTGCATACTTTGTTGATTCCATTTATGAAATAAAACACATTTTCTAAAAACTCGTGTTTTTTAAGAAATCATGTAAACCTTCTAGAAGCTGTGATTTTAAAAAACGGTGGAAGTAAGCTTTTCTTATTTCCAGACGCATCCGCAAACTATAGAAAGTCGTTATGACGTAGAATGTGCATACTTTGTAGATTTTATTTATGAAATAAAACACATTTTCTAAAAACTCGTGTTTTTTACGAAATCATGTAAACCTTCTAGAAGCTGTGATTTTAAAAAATGGTGGAAGTAAGCTTTTCTTATTTCCGGACGCATGCGCAAACTATAGAAAGTCGTTATGACGTAGAATGTGCATACTTTGTAGATTTAATTTATGAAATAAAACACATTTTCTAAAAACTCGTGTTTTTTACGAAATCATGTAAACCTTCTAGAAGCTGTGATTTTAAAAAATGGTGGAAGTAAGCTTTTCTTATTTCCAAACGCATGCACAAACAATAGAAAGTCGTTATGACGTAGAATGTGCATACTTTGTTCATTCCATTTATGAAATAAAACACATTTTCTAAAAAATCGTGCTTTTTAAGAAATCATGTAAACCATCTAGAAGCTGTGATTTTAAAAAACGGTGGAAGTAAGCTTTTCTTATTTCCGGACGCATGCGCAAATCATAGAAAGTCGTTATGACGTAGAATGTGCATACTTTGTTGATTCCATTGATGAAATAAAACACATTTTCTAAAAACTCGTGTTTTTTACGAAATCATGTAAACCTTCTAGAAGCTGTGATTTTAAAAAAGGGTGGAAGTAAGCTTTTCTTATTTCCGGACGAATGCGCAAACTGCAGAAAGTCGTTATGACGTAGAATGTGGATACTTTGTTGATTCCATTTATGAAATAAAACACATTTTCTAAAAACTCGTGTTTTTTAAGAAATCATGTAAACCTTCTAGAAGCTGTGATTTTAAAAAACGGGGGATGTAAGCTATTCTTATTTCCAAACGCATGCGCAAACTATAGAAAGTCGTTATGACGTAGAATGTGCATACTTTGTTGATTCCATTTATGAAATAAAACACATTTTCTAAAAACTCGTGTTTTTTAATAAATCATGTAAACCTTCTAGAAGCTGTGAATTTAAAAAACGGGAGATGTAAGCTTTTCTTATTTCCAAATGCATGCGCAAACTATAGAAAGTCGTTATGACATACAATGTGCATACTTTGTTGATTCCATTTATGAAATAAAACACATTTTCTAAAAACTCGTGTTTTTTAAGAAATCATGTAAACCTTCTAGAAGCTGTGATTTTAAAAAATGGGGGAAGTAAGCTTTTCTTATTTCCGGACGCATGCGCAAACTATAGAAAGTCCTTATGACGTAGAATGTGCATACATTGTTGATTCCAATGATGAAATAAAACACATTTTCTAAAAACTCGTGTTTTTTACGAAATCATGTAAACCTTCTAGAAGCTGTGATTTTTAAAAACGGTGGAAGTAAGCTTTTCTTATTTCCGGACGAATGCAAAAACTGCAGAAAGTCGTTATGACGTAGAATGTGCATACTTTGTTGATTCCATTTATGAAATAAAACACATTTTCTAAAAACTCGTGTTTTTTAAGAAATCATGTAAACCTTCTAGAACCTGTGATTTTAAAAAACGGGGGATTCAGCATTTCTTATTTCCAAACGCATGCGCAAACTATAGAAAGTCGTTATGACATAGAATGTGCATACTTTGTTGATTGCATTTATGAAATAAAACACATTTTCTAAAATCTCGTGTTTTTTAAGAAATCATGTAAACCTTCTAGAAGCTGTGATTTTAAAAAACGGGGGAAATAAGCTTTTCTTATTTCCGGACGCATGCGCAAACTATAGAAATTCGTTATGATGTAGAATGTGCATACTTTGTGGATTCCATTTATGAAATAAAACACATTTTCTAAAAACTCGTGTTTTTTAAGAAATCATGTAAACCTTCTAGAAGCTGTGATTTTAAAAAACGAGGGATGTAAGCATTTCTTATTTCCAAACGCAAACGCAAACTATAGAAATTCATTATGACGTAGAATGTGCATACTTTGTTGATTCCATTTATGAGATAAAACACATTTTCTAAAAACTCGTGTTTTTTATGAAATCATGTAAACCTTCTAGAAGCTGTGATTTTAAAAAACGGTGGAATTAAGCTTTTCTTATTTTCGGACGAATGCGCAAACTATAGAAAGTCATTATGACGTAGAATGAGCATACTTTGTTGATTCCATTGATGAAATAAAACATATTTTCTAAAAACTCATGTTTTTTACGAAATCATGTAAACCTTCTAGAAGCTGTGATTTTAAAAAACGGTGGAAGTAAGCTTTTCTTATTTTCGGACGAATGCGAAAACAGTAGAAAGTCGTTATGACGTAGAATGTGCATACTTTGTTGATTCCATTTATGAAATAAAACACATTTTCTAAAAACTCATGTTTTTTAAGAAGTCATGTAAACGTTCTAGAAGCTGTGGTTTTAAAAAACGGGGGAAGTAAGGTTTTCTTATTTGCAAACGCAAGCGCAAACTATAGAAAGTTGTTATGACGTAGAATGTGAATACTTTGTTGATTCCATTTATGAAATAAAACACATTTTCTAAAAACTCATGTTTTTTACGAAATCATGTAAACCTTGTAGAAGCTGTGATTTTGAAAAACGGTGGAAGTAAGCTTTTCTTATTTCCGGACGAATGCGCAAACTATAGAAAGTCGTTATGACGTAGAATGTGCATACTTTGTCAATTCCATTGATGAAATAAAACACATTTTCTAAAAACTCGTGTTTTTTAAGAAATCATGTAAACCTTCTAGAAGCTGTGATTTAAAAAACGGTGGAAGTAAGCTTTTCTTATTTCTGGACGCATGCGCAAACTATAGAAATTCGTTATGACATAGAATGTGCATACTTTGTAGATTCCATTTATGAAATAAAACACATTTTTAAAAACTCGTGTTTTTTAAGAAATCATGTAAACCTTCTAGAAGCTGTGATTTTAAAAAACGGGGGAAGTAAGCTTTTCTTATTTCCAAACGCAAGCGCAGACTATAGAAAGTCGTTATGACGTAGAATGTGCATACTTTGTTGATTCCATTTATGAAATAAAACACATTTTCTAAAAACTCGTGTTTTTTACGAAATCATGTAAACCTTCTAGAAGCTGTGATTTTAAAAAACGGTGGAAGTAAGCTTTTCTTATTTCCAGACGCATCCGCAAACTATAGAAAGTCGTTATGACGTAGAATGTGCATAATTTGTAGATTTTATTTATGAAATAAAACACATTTTCTAAAAACTCGTGTTTTTTACGAAATCATGTAAACCTTCTAGAAGCTGTGATTTTAAAAAATGGTGGAAGTAAGCTTTTCTTATTTCCGGACGCATGCGCAAACTATAGAAAGTCGTTATGACGTAGAATGGGCATACTTTGTAGATTTTATTTATGAAATAAAACACATTTTCTAAAAACTCGTGTTTTTTACGAAATCATGTAAACCTTCTAGAAGCTGTGATTTTAAAAAATGGTGGAAGTAAGCTTTTCTTATTTCCAAATGCATGCACAAACAATAGAAAGTCGTTATGACGTAGAATGTGCATACTTTGTTCATTCCATTTATGAAATAAAACACATTTTCTAAAAACTCGTGGTTTTTAAGAAATCATGTAAACCATCTAGAAGCTGTGATTTTAAAAAACGGTGGAAGTAAGCTTTTCTTATTT